>CAUYRH010024203.1:0-95467 GCA_963574655.1 Perodicticus potto | reverse complement strand
TACATGGATGGAGCTGGAACATATTCTTTTTAGCAAAGTATCTCAAGAATGGAAGAAAAAGTATCCAATGTACTCAGCCCTACTATGAAGCTAATTTATAGCTTTCATATGAAGGCTAAAACCCAATTATAGCACAAGAATATGGGGAAAAGGGCAAGGAAGGGGAGGCGGGAGGATGGGGGGAGGGAGGGCGATTGGTGGGATCATACCTATGGTGCATCTTAGAAGGGTACAGGGGAAACTTACTAAATGCAGAATATAAATGTCTTCATATAGTGATTTTAAAAATGCCATGAAGGCTATGTTAAACAGTTTGATGAAAATATTTCAGATTGTATATGAAGTCAGCACATTGTGCCCCATGATTGCACTAATATACACAATTATGATTTAATAAAAAAAAAAGGAAAGAAAATGAGGTTGTACATGGAGAAATGCCTTGTCACTTTGTAGTGATACATGACAATTGGTTACCGACATTGGTATAGCCAATTATAGGCAAATGGGCAAACTGAGCCCCCAAGGAGTGAAATGACTTGCCTAAAACTAATTCATGTGAAAAATAAGAGGAATAACTAACATTTACCTTAGGTTTGTAAAACACTTGTCCACTGTGCATTTTGGAATAAGGATCTAAGAAGTCATTGCCCTCTTTCTGCTATGGAAGATCCTTGGAGACATTGGGGAAGTGCTCATAGTAGGATCAGTGGTCTTGGCCTCTTTCTGCCCTTCTTGGTTGTTCTCATAAGTTCAGAATCATTCCAGAGAATGATTACGAATATTACAGGCTCCCGCTATCAAATCCACCTCTATAATCACTAACAGGAGCATGTGTGTGTGGAAAGGGACACCGAACAGCTCCCTCACACCCACACTTACCAGTATCTCATTCTGCCAGTGCTCAAGCATCTCTCAAAATTGTTGCTTTGTACCATTTACTTGGAGCCTGTTTCCTGCTTTCTTCCATACGTGAATCCTGCCTCACAATATGACTGTTAAGTCCCTTCAGGGTTGAGGCCTCTCCTGTATCCTTGGGTGTCCAGGCTCTACACTATGGATTTGAGGTGCAAAGATGTGCCAAAAAATCTTGGATGGGGATGAAGGTAAGGAAGTGTTTCCCTCTCTCTCTGAAGAGGCCACAGCTAAAAATCACAGATGTGGCAGATCATCTCACGACTACAGTTTTTCATGTAGGTATTCACCCCAAACACTGTGACCACATGGTTCTGCATTATTCTTGGGATCTCAGCAACACAGCTAGCAGAAAAGGAAAAGAGCCAAGTTAATCAGCTGTAGACCAGTCTTCCCTGGGAGGATTAGCCCAGGCTTTATAGACATGGTGCAGGAATGGAGTGCACAGAGATCAAAGGAAACCCATGCAGGGGGCAGGATGCCACCAAACAGCAGGTGATGCTCCAGATCAGAAGGGAGCAACTTCACAGTGCCAGGCATCAGGCCAGCCCATGACCCAGGTACACAAGGGAAGCCCAAGAGAGAGAACGGGAGAGCAAAGAGTGTGACTCCACTTTCAGTGCTGATGTTCCACTGCTGAAAGCTTTCAGGACCTCCCACTCCTCCTTCCCAATCTGCCCACATCTGGGCACAATGCTAAGAAAGCCTAGGCACCCCCAATATGGCATAGGTAGGAATTTTGAACCCCACAAGCCTTTGCTTACGTGTGCATGAGAACACTCACCCTGGCCCCATCACCAGGTCACCTGCTATGGACTGAACCTTGTTCCCCCAGAATCCATATGTTGAAGCCCTACCTAACCCCCAAGGGATAATATTTGGATAATATGAGGCCTTTGGGAGATAATTGCATTTAAGTTAGGTCATGAGGATGTGGCCCCCATGGTAGAATTGCATCTTTATAAAAAGACCTGACATTTTAGGTCTTTATAAAAAGACCTAACCAAACAGCTTATTTTGTCTCTCTACAGTGTGAAGACACCCCAAGAAGGTGACTGTCTGCAAGCCAGGAAGAGAGTCCTTACCAGAACCTGGCCATGCTGGCACCCTGAACTTGAACTTACCAGCCTCCAGAACTAAGAGCAATAAATTTGTGTTGTTTAAGCCACACAGGCTATGGTATTCTATCATGGCTGCCTGGACTGATTATGACACCACCGTAAGACCTCATGTCAGTCTTCTTTCCCTGCTCTCTCATGCCATGGTCAGACCAGCTTGGGAGCCTGATTCCCCCTCCCACCACCCAGAAAGCTTCATTATGTGAGTAATAAATTCTTTCTTACTCTCTCAGGGCATGTGTAAAATCATCAGTCTTGACATTATCTGAGCCAAATGTTGGGGAGTAGGAGGATTCATCCCATTTTGGAAGGTGACCCCAATAGCTGACAAGCCCCCAGGAAGGATATCTGACTCCCACAGTCAAATAAGTCAGTGGTTCCAGCTGGACTGACATAGAGTGGAGGTCACAAATGACTAAATTTGAAAACCTCGTGCTCGTACAAGACCAATGCCAGTGTGTACCATCTGGTGCTCTGGGGCTGACTCAGGCAACTTCAAGGGCGGAGCCTACACATAGAGGCACCTGGGAGGAGCTAAAGAAAGCAGAGAATTTGCTTGGGACAACATATTTATACAGAGAAATTTTCCCTGTAGGGAAAGCTTAGGCATTGCCTCAACTATGCCTACCAGTAACCTTTGGAGCAAAACATTCAAGTTGCAAGCTGAGCAGAAACTGTAGATTTTCTTCCCTTACTATTCTCAGCCTCATGTGTCTTGCCTTCCTCTATTTTAGAGGTGAGAAAGCTAAAATATGCAATCTTTTCAGTTAGGAATGACACCATGACTTAGTTTTAGACACAGAGGTATAAACAGCAATTTACTAGGGAAACCAGCCCATCCAGGTTGAAAAGACAAAGCCCATCAAATAAAAATCCTTTTGTCTCTTTCTCCTTCTTCCTGCCTGGAATGGAGATGCAAAGCAGTGAAATGTAGCAGCCACATTGTGACCCTGAGGATGGAAGACATATGCTAAGGATGATGGAGGAGAAGGAGAGAAGGATCTGAACTAGCCTGGATTTCTCCCCTGTGAACTTCTGGGTATGTGGGGAAAATAAACTCTTGCGTGGTTAAGCCACTGTTGTTGATTTACTCACAGGTAACCAGCTTCCTAATTGGCACATCAGTGAAGCTTGAGAAGAACCCCATGATGGCTGATCAAAATCATAGTATGTAGTGTCAGATGGACCTTAATCTGCATCTCATCCCTGACTTCTTACAAACAGGGTGAGCTTGGGCAAATTACTGATCTTCTAACCCCTTAGTCTCCTTATCTAAAAAGTGAATATGATAATAGCACCCACTTCAAAGAATGGGCATCAGACTGAAATGCAAAGCACTCAGCCCAGGACGTGGCACAGAGTCAGTCCTCAGTAAATTCAGGGTATTTCTGATAAACTGGTCATTTCCATAAGGTCTATGCTCCATTGTCTTTGAAGGAACAATTATGGATCCACTAATTATACCTTTTGCTTTTTTTCATTTTTCAACCATTTAAGGGCTTCTGTGAAGCCAGGATATTCATGTTTGGAGGTCAGTGGGTCACATGAGTGAGTCTCTAAAGACTCACTTAAAGAGACTCTGAAACTGTCAGTTGTTGCCCCTTCCTTAAAATTAAGAGCAGAAACCGATCTTTTAAAGGGCTTTGAGTGGGTCCCCAGAGGAGTGTCAGGATCAGGCCCCTGTGTTCTTAGGACCAGTGGACTGGGCTAGTTTTCCATTTAGAAAGCAAAGAGAGCAATTTAGGGGGCAAAATATCAGAGGCATTGGAGAATCCTTCCCACAGCCCCTTTTCAATAAAACCTTGCTAACAGATGATTGAAGCTTTCTTTTCATAATAACCATTGAGCTTCAAATGCAAATCCACTGGGGACAGGCAATACATCAGCCCAAATTCTCTTTAAAGTGTAGACGACTGGTATCAGTGTTTTTCTGAAAAATAGTTTCGATGCAGTGGAGCAAGGTAAAAAATACGAGTGTTAGAAGAGGCAGCCAGGAGCTCAGTGACACACTTTGCAATGTTCTTGATCTTGCCTCAATATTAGTCCCATAATAAACTCTCAAAAGCATGATCTGTCCCTGTAGCATTTTCCAGGCTTGAGACTCACTGGTCTTCCTCACCCAGAGACCATCGGACAAAAAGCTGATGTATCCATGCTGGACAAGTGCCCAGTCACCTCCAGAACACAAGGGCACAATGGTGCATTCCACCTTTCATCTGGGGACCATCACAATAAGGCTTACCTATGGATGTGCTGTGGCCTGCACACCACCCATCCACATCCACGTGATGATGTCCACTAGGGCCACTGAATCCACCAGGCTGGTGGGACTGGAGCAGAGAGTGTCCACCCGGCACTCATGCCTTGCTGGTAATCCCCCACCCATAGCTGCCAAGCTCTGAACCAGAGACAAGCCTCTCTTTCTTGGGAAAGCAGAAATCCCCTCTCTTTAAACCAGGGATGTAGGTACACACACACACATTCTCTCTTAAACACAATCTCATTTGATCTTCACAACCATGAAACAGTTTGGGTGTTGCAAGACCAAGGAGTCTATCCACCTGTCACCCAAGCCAATCTACAGAGAAGTGGGTGAGAGATCAACGGTTTCACTTTTATTTGCAGAAAAGCCCACGATTCCGGGGAACAGTGAAGATATCTCCTCAAAGAACTGTTCCACTCTCCTGTTTCCCACTGTTACTTTTATTCTCATGATAGAAGTAAACATCAGCAATGTTATTAATCATCGTACATATCAAACAGATTCCCCGTCATAGGTACAAAGGTACAAAATATCTTCCTGTCTTAAAGTAGTTATATCTTCAAAGCATTTTTACTCTAGACTAAATTGATAGCTAGTCAACACTTCACTGGGTGCACAGAGTGTCCTGGACCCTTGACCGGTACCGTGAAGTCCAATTCTTAAACTTATCTATGACAGTAGCCTTAGAAGTGAATAACAATCTCCAGATGTCAGCATGTGGGCTCATCCGGCCTTGTTAGGGCCTCACCAGGAGTCAAATGGCCATTTAACTGGGTAAATATTATCCCAATGAATGGATGACATAACTGAGGCTCGGGCAGTTCAAATAACTTGGCCAAACACAACCCAACTAGGAACTGTAGGCCCAGGCTGTTGCAATGTCCACTTTCTGGATTGCTACATAATCTCCCTAAATCACTCCCTCCACTCAAGACAGAGAACGGTTGAGGCTACCTCAACATCAGTAGAGAGATTTTTATTTTTTTAAGTGAGGAGATGTTTACAATAGTCCCTGCCTCTGTAAGCCTTCTCCTCTGGATGAAAAAGTATCTGCTTGGCAAGCCTGCCCCACAGATGGCCACAGCCAAATGCTTAACAGCTTCAGTTCTACACTTGATTGCGAGCGATGAAGAAAAACAAAGGAATCCTTAAACTGTGAAGGGGCCTGCCTGGCTTCAGCACATTCCTTTGTGACCATATTCAAGATGTGTGCAATGCCGCCTTTCAATAATTTTAAGTGTGCTATTTTCTAGGATCTTTGAAGTTTCTCTCATGGAGAAAACATTTTCTTAAGTTATGGGCTTTTTTAAAAGGCAAAATATGGGAGCCTTATGATCTGAAGTCTCACAGCTCATAAATACTTCTGCAGAAGTGGTAGCCAGGCCTGGAAGGACTTTTCCCTGTTCACCAGGAGAAATCAAAGCAGCTTGCGACCAGGACCCATGATCGGGGGAGAAGGAGACTTGATGCCTGCAGGGCTCCAGGCTCCTCCAAGGGACCAGTAAGACAGAGGCCGAGGACAAAGACACGTTCCCTGTCCCAGGGTCAAAAAGGACCCATGTATATGGGAATCGAGGCTGCACACAGAATTTCTTGTTAACACATCTCCTTGCCCCTCCTTTCCTGGACGCATTTTCTTGCACCCGATGGCAAATGACAAATCATCTTTCTCAAATGACATTTCCAATGTAGTGTTCACTTTTCAAGAACCTTCCTGGGCTCTCTAGATCTATTGTATCAAATAAAAACTCCCCAACGCCAGGCCCAAGCACCTACTCATCACCTCCCTATGGAGCCACCCATGGTGGCAGCACCATGAGCATCTCATCTCACTTGTCCTCTGTGCCTCTGTCTGAGCACTTCCTTCTCTTGCCATGCCCAGTGGCTGACTCAATCCCTCAAGCCTTCCTTGTCTGGCTTATTTGAGGGCTTCCTCTAGCACGGTGTTTGTGAAAATGATGTCTGTGGCTTAGGAATCAGGCAGACCTGACTTTGAACCTCATCTCTGGCACTTGGGTGGCTGCTCAAACCTTTTGGGTAAAGTGGTGATGAGAACTAAAACCAACAGGGTGAGATATGTGCAGTGTCAGGTGTGGGCTGGCGCTGTGGAGACATTTTACCATGACTGGGTGAAGATACCTCAGCACTTACTTCCATCCACGCACTGGAAAGAGACAAAGTACCATAGAGCTGTAGGAGCTTTTACTGAAAGTCTCTCCCTTTTGGTAAAGATGCTTAATGCACACAATGCACATATTGTTGACATTCCCAAGTAACTCCTTCTCCCAAGGAGCCTGTCCTACCTCACCTGACCTTCTCCTTCACTCCTTTCTTTCTTCCCAGGGAGACTGCTGGACTGGGAATTTGCCATGCTTCCTCTCCAGTCTTTCCCCAGGCATGTCTTCATTCCTTTGCATGTTCCATGGGCTAAAAAACCCTATTGTAAGTCAGGGCAGGTTGTTAGCAGGGCATACAGGACTGAGGCCACGCTGGTCCAGAAGGGAGAAAGAAGAAAGTTAAATGTGAGGGGGATTAGGGCAGGCCCAGGGTTCAGGAACCTCACAGCAGAATTTGGTCCCAGTAGCACAGCAGGCCAAGAGCTAGGATCCAAAAGATTGTCACGAAGTCTGGCTTGTCCCCAGTGGGGCCACACCATCTGGCAGGCTGGTAGGGCCCAGGGATAGTCCCTGCTTGCCAAAACAAGCAAATAAATGAACAGATGAATGGATTGCCAAGTTCTGGATCTCCCAGAGCACACTAGCCACTTCCTGCTTCTGAACAACGTGGAGATACATTCAACAAACTGGATATTACCCAGGCACTTTGAAATGTGTAGGTCAAGTTTCTCAGACCTTCTCTCTGATAGTACATGGCTAGAAGTGGTCCCTGCTGGTAGACAGATACAGGGGATAGTGGGGACTTGGGAGGGCTGCAGAGTAAGAGAGCTAATGAGGTCATCTCAAGGAGAAGACAGCTAGGAAGTTAAGACATTCTCCACCCCTCAGGAGCCAGCTACCTACGTAACCAACTCCATGGGGTGAATTGAGCTCAAACCCCATGGGGTGAGGCTGCTATTGGCATTCAGAGGAAGTACAATGTAATTAGGAGTTTGTCTTAGTCAGCTTGGGTTGCCACAACAAAATGTCAAAGACAGAATAATTTATCAATTCCCAGAATGGATGGTTAAAACAACAGATATTTGCTTCTCACAATTCTGGAGGCTGGGAAGTTATCGGCCTGGTTGGGTTTTGGTGAGAACTCTCTTCCCGGCTTGCAGACAGCCAACTTCTCACTGTGTCCTACATGGCAGAGACAGAGAGGGTACTGGTCTCCTCTTCTTATAAGGACACTAATCCCACTATGGGGGCCCCACCCTCATGACCTATCTAAACCTAATTACCTCCCCAAAGTCCCTACCTCCAAATACCAGGAGTTAGGGCTTCAACATTTAAGTGTGGGGGAAGCACAAACAAGCAGTCCATAACAAGGGTTAAACAGGGAACTTATGTGCAAGGAATAATCCTGAATTAGCACAGTGCACAGAACAGACTAATTTTAGACTACTTCACTAGAAGAGAAGGTGCCTACAATTTAGTGAGTAAACTAGTTTAGCAGATAGTAATAGATTTAGGGTCTTTTTTTATTATGTTTTCTTCTGATAATAGAATATATCCTACTGTCAAAGAAATTTCCATATGGTACAGAACCCATCTCCCTCTTTTGGAGTCCTTATGAGACTTGAGTTATATAATTAGACTACTTCAACCCCTTTGCTAGAGTGATTGGTTGACAGAGAGTCACGAAAACCAAGATGAACCAATGGGAGTCATCCCTGGGACTTTGGCTGGAGCTTTTGGGAGAAGAGGAATCCTCCTGCTTCACTAGGATTCCCCAGCTATGGACAGTGTAGGTCCATAGCTGCTGGAGGCCATCCTTGCCAATATATGGGGAGAATCTGCCTAAGAATGAAAACTACCCAGAGGAAAATAACCAGGATAAAGAAATTCCTGAGGACTAGTCAGTGAAATCCTAGATGCAAGTGTACATGAAGACCACATTCATCTCCCTTGAACTATCCTGGTTTTTGAACTAACTTGTTTTTCTCTTAATTCAGGTTTCTATTACTTACTACATATAACCAAATCCTCCTGACATACACCACACCTGGCTCATTGGCTCAGCCAATCTGAGGGTTAGTCTTTAGGTGTCTTGCCTTCATCCCTGGGTGCTAAACAGCACTGCACAGAAGCACCAGCCCTACAAAATCAGGGTTGGAAGTTCACAGTACCTCCCAGGTTGGGCTATACCTTGGCACAATGAAAAACACCCAGAATTTGGCATCAGGCAGACTGTATTCAAGCATTCATCCTTCCATTCACCAGCTGTGTGACCTGACCCAGTTATAATACAATCACTTAGGCCTTCGTTTTCACATCAAAAAAAAAAAAAAGATAATAATAACATCTACCTCATGAGTTTTTGTGAAGTTTTAATGAGCTTGGGAATATAAAGGACTTGATCCCATGTGTGGTACACAGCAGGTGTCCAATAAATGGCAGCAATTTTATGTCTCCATGGTAGGCCTGTACTCGTGTAATCAGTACCGGGAACAGGGACATTAGAGATTATTGAGATATGTATGTAGGGCCCTCTAAAGAGCATTTCCATCAATGGTTTTCATATTCTCCCGCATCTTGGTGGGTTTTTTTTTTCTTTTTTAACCCAAACTGGTAAATATCAATCAAATCACCCACAGAGATAGGAAATAATGAGAAAAATCATAGGCCCTTAGCCTCTGAGTGGGGAAAGTTGGACCCAGGAAGGCACCTGGGGCCACTGCCTCCTCTTTTTGGATGGAGAGTTGGGCATCAGAGGTCCTATCTCTCCCTGATGAGAGTCCTTACTCTCTGCATGTGACACCTGCCAAGTCTGAACCTCATCTCCTGTCTTCCCCCAGCTCCCACACAGAGACAGTGTGGAATAGAGGTGCACACTCTCAGCTAGCAGTCTGGAAACCTGAGTTCTATGCTGGGGGTAGGTGATACTTTCACAGTTGACTGCTCTTTTTAGGGTTTAGTTTCCCAGTTTGTAAACAGGAAATGCAAATCAGATGGTCTCTAAGGTCCTTTCCCACTAGGAGCCTTTGTCTCTCTGAGTTTAGAGACTAACCATAAATTAACACTCCTTCTACTTTCTTTCAAAATAATGGCCCCTCCTTGGTGTACATATACCACAATTTATTAATCCATTCATGGATCCATGTACACCATGGAATATTATGCAGCCTTAAAGAAAGATGGAGACTTTACCTCTTTCATGTTTACATGGATGGAGCTGGAACATATTCTTAGAAAGTATCTCAAGAATGGAAGAAAAAGTATCCAATGTACTCAGCCCTACTATGAAACTAATTTATAGCTTTTATACGAAGGCTATAACCCAAGTATAGCACAAGAATATGGGGAAAGGGGAAAGGGGGAGGGGAGGACAGAGAGTGGGTGGAAGGAGGGTAATTGGTAGGACCACACCTATGGTTCATCTTAGAAGGGTATAGGTGACACTTACTGAATGCAGTATATAAAGGTCTTTACACAATAACCAAGAAAATGCCATGAGGTCTATGTTAACCAGTTTGATGAAAGTATTTCAGATTGTATATGAAACCAACACACTATACCCCATGATTGCATTAATGTACATGCTATGATTTAATACAAAAAATAAAAATAAAAAATAATGGCCCCTCCTGAACCTTCCAACAAGTCTTCCTCTAGGGGCCGCAGCCCATATACTCCTGGGTTGGTAGAGGTAAGTGCAGATCAAGCATGATTTTGTCCTGCTGGAGCCAGTATTCAGGGGTGTCCAGGGATAGGGAAGATTACCAGGTGACATGGTTCTCAGAGTGTGGGCCCCAGACACATGGTATTCACCTGGGAACCCCCTAGAGATGCAAATGCAGAGGCCTCAGTCTGGGCCTACTGAGAATGAGGCCCAGGAAACTATGTTTTGCAAGCCTTCCAGGTGATTCCAATACATGCTAAAGTTTAGGAACCACTGGGCAGTCTAGAGCTGTACTACCCAATATAATGGCCCCTATGTGTGGCTATTTAAGTTTAAATTAGTAAAAAGTAAACAAAACTTGAAAGTTTGTTCCTCAGTGCTCATCAGCCCCACGTAGCAAGCTGCTACCATAATTGGAAAGTGCAGAAATAGAATATTTCTATCATTGTGGAAAGTTCTATTAAGCAGCACTGGTCTGGACAAGCCTTGCTTCTCATAGTGGAGTCTGTAATCCAATAGCCCCAGCTTCAGCAGGAGCTTATTGGAAATGCAGAATCTCCTACGCTGCACTGGAACTGCCGAATCAGAACCTACAACTTAACAAGAGCCCCAAGCCATTGGAATGAACCATAATGTCTGAGTAGCAGTAGGCGGAACAATCCAGAATAAAAGAGCTGGGATGGCTGCCCTAACACTGCTAACACAGAGTATAGTAGCATAACACTTGCCACGACATTAGCAGAGGCCACCAATGCTAGGACACAACATCACAGCCACCGTGAAGCCCACCATTACAATCATCATACATCCAGACAACATGAGGGCTTCCAAACAGTTCAACATCGCTAAAAACATAGGCACAGGCACCATGGCCTCCATAAGCAACAATGACGTTGCTGTGACCACACAAATGAGATCATGGCTACCCACAGTGCGCTATTATACCTACAACTGCCAGTATTGCATTACTGCCCTGTATATCCTAGCCTCCTCTTGTCAGCTGCACCACAACTGGGGTCCACAATGGACTTAGGAAATGGGGCTTCTCCAGAAACCTATGCCACGGGATTCAGTGCCATGAGTTCTCAATGGCCATGTGGTTTGCAAAGTCTGCTTATGGTGTCTGGTGCCTAACAATGGCTTAAATTGACATTGAGCATCAGGATCCTGGTGTTACCATCAAAAGTCTCCTTGTCAACAACCCCCAAGCCCAGACTGAGAGTTCACTGTTGGCCTCACAGAAGGGGCACCCAACGTGATTGTCATCCAGACCCACAGAGAGGCTGTAGACATCTAACTAGGAAATGCGGGTTACTCCCAACTCAGCTTTGAGGAGAGCACACATCTGAAGATTGCCACACCACAAGACTGTTAGCTGATCCCAGGAGGCTCTTGAAAAGCCAAGACAAATGAACGACAGTGATATTTTTTTATAAGACAACTAATAAAATAGAAGCACTGTTGCCATTGGTTTGGATTTCTCTGCTCCTGGGCCTCTTGGCTGCATTCTCTCAAATATAACCCATTGAAAAGATAAAAGCAACGATTAACAAAAAAATAAAAAATAAAAATAATTTTAAAAAAGCAGCGATTAACGCCGGCATTACCGTTGTGATAAGACCAGGACTCCATGCAAGCTGGCCACTGGCAGTTCCACAATACCAGTGGGCAACTTACAGAGGGTTCTGGCACTGGCTGAGGCTCATGAGGTCACTAGTCTCAGAACAGTAATTGTAAGTTGCCCTGGGGCAGAAACCCTACTCTCAAACTCTGCATTCCTGTTTTCTGATGTATAAACAAATCCAAAGACATCCCCCCACCCTCAAGTGACCTTGAATGAGATCCACCCTTGTCTTCTTTTCAGCTCTATTTTAGCAATCAAAGTCAACACGAAGAGAAACACAGGCTCTGGAGGAATGGGGTGTGAAGGGCTGGCTCGGCTGCTTGGAAGGAAGGCCTCAAGGTGTTGCAGTTACTACGCTGTATCATGAGTCACTCCACAACTTAGCAGCATCAAACATCCATCTGTTATGCTCACAGATGCTGTGGGTTACGAATTAAGACAGAGCAGAGAGGAATGGCTTGTCTCTGTCCTGTAATGTCTGAGGCCTCAGCTGGAAGGTCAAACAGCTGGAGCTGAACAGCTGGGGCTCCTCCAGCAGATCTGTCTGTCTCTGTGTGGTCTCTCCTTTTGACCTCTTCTGCATGCAGGTTTCTCAGAGTTTCCACAACACGTGCCCAGAGAGAGAGAGAAAGAGATGGATCAAGAAGCTTTACTGCCTGGGTTGACCCAGCCTGGGAAGTTACACTCCTTCCCTTTGAGGTTTGCCTTTCACTCAGTCATTAAAATTCCACCCAGCTTCAAGGGGTGGGAACATAGACCCCACCACTCAGTGGAGGGCTGTCAATGTTACCCCGCAAGAAGAGCACGGGGTGGGGTATGTTATTGTGCTGTGTGATCATTGGGAAAATACAATCTGCCCCAAGAACATCTTCCCTGAAGAGCCCATAGGCGGATTAAGCACTGGGATAGCCATAACATCACTCGGGTAACACAAAGTGATGCCCTCAAATACCCCCGTCTTTCTGGGACTAGAGCATTCCAATTCAAGAAGGAGTGTGATAAAAGAGGAGTTACCAGAGAGGAGAGAAAAATAAAGTTGTGAGAAAATTAGGAGAGAAGAGACAGACAGATGGACAGACAAGGATGGGTGGGGGAAGACCTTTGCAAACAGTCGAGGGCTTATATTTTGGTGGCAGCTGTCACAACAGCTGTAATTTGGACAGAAATATAAGAGACTTGAATTTTTTTTTTTTTTTTTGCTTTTTTTCTCTTGAAAAAAAAAAAACCCTTTCCCATCCCAAATCCAAGATGCATTCATCCCTTTAAACAATCATGTATTTATCCTACAACTATTTGTGGAGCGCTTAGTGCATGCCAGGCATTATGGAAAACAGAGATAAACAAGACCTGGGCTTGGCTCTCAAGGGGAGGTGAAGCACACGCTTCACATAAGTGGCCCAAAGTGGGTACAGACAGAGAAAGCTGGCAAATGGCACACTCACACCCCTCCCCGCTGCCCCCTGCCATTTTCCCAGGTCGAATCTGACTCTGGAAAAGTGACCCCTACCGACAAGGGCAGCCATCCTGCTCCGAAGGCCCACACCAGCACAGCCCTCAATGGCCACCAGGGAAGAATGCCAGCCCCTGGGCAGCTGGGCGGCTTTGCAGTCCCCTCTCCTCCTTCCTTGTTGGCTCCTCTGGCCCCTGCTTTTTCTCCAGTCTCTGCTTCCCCACCAGTGGGGTTTAACATTTTCTAACACTCCCTGCAGGGTTTGAAGTGCAGCTGTTACTGCCGTTTGGAATTGCTTTTTCCCCAAGGCTCAGCGCTCTCTTGGAAACAACCACAGTGCCATCTGCCGGTGAAAGTCGGGCATTCCACTCACTGCAAACCACTCTGGGTTGGTGATGGCTTTCCGTGGCTCCTGGGAGATCCTTCCAAAGAAGTCCCCGCTCTGTCTGGATCTGCCACATGGGCATTCCTGAGACTAAGAACAAGCCGTCAGGAAGCCTGGGTCTCCAAAAGGAAAAGAAAAGAGAAAAGGAGAAGGGAGGGACAGGGAGGTAGGAGGAAAGGGGAATGAATGCTCAGGCCCATTTCTGCAGGGAAAGGGGAGGAGAGGGGAGGGGAGGGGAAGGAAAGGGAGGGCAGGGCAGGGCAGGGCAGGGCAAGGCAGGGCCCTTTCTGCAGCTCCAACCTAAAGCGAAACTCTGGCAGCAGAGGACTCTCCCTGCCATATGAGACCAAAGTGGCCTGGACTCCCCTCCCCAGATACAGGTTCACTGGTAGGGGAGTGATGCTCCCAGAAACCAGAAGGGAGTGTGGCCACTCCCCGGATTGGAACTCAGTCTATATTCAAGCTTCCTGCCCAAGGGGAGGAGGGAGTGGGGGAGAATTAAGAAAACAGCAGATGTTTACGTGTATGTGTAATATACATGTGTGCCTGATATTTTCTCAGTAATTATTATTATTAATTAATTATTGTGTTAGAAGAGTTATGAGTTTCTAAACATACTTACTCATTTTTCTAGATTTTCTAGATTTGTTCCTTCAACACGTACTTTTCAGTGTCAGACAATGATCTCAGTAATAAGAAGACCAAATACACAAAAATTCCTGCCTTCTTGGAGACAGGGAACAAACAAAATATCTAAGTAAATGACATCGGGTCTCAGGAGGTGCTACAGAAAACAAGAACAGCAACAGAAGGTGACAAGGAAAGACAGGTGTGATGCCTTTGTAAACAGGGTGTCCAGGGAAGGCCTGGAGATGGTGAGTTGGTGAACCATTAGCTTCTGGAGGGAGAGAATCCCAGGCAGAGAGTGGCATGTGCCTACCAGGTTTGAGGACCACTGAGGAGCCCATATGGCTGGGATGAAAATGCAGAGACAGCTGAGATACCTGCAGAAGGAATCTGTTCTTCAATCTGAATTGCAGCATGAAAGTCTACACAGATGCCAATTCCTATTGAAGGCCGTTCCATGAACTTTGACTCTGATGAAAGGGGACTCTTGCAGGGTTTTGAGGACACGGTCTGACTTACATGTTAACCCCTGTACACAGGCTACTACATACTAAAGATGAAAGGAAGGGCACAGCCACAGGAACAGGGACAGAGTGAGGAGGCTGTTGCAATAATCCAGGCAAAAGAAGAATGTGCATCAGACGAGGGTGGTAGCAGTGAGTGTGATGAGAAGTGGCCAGATTCAGGATACAGCAGTCTCCCATTATCCATGGTTTCACTTTCGTGGTTTAGTTATCTGAAGCCAACCAAGGTCTGAAAATATTAAACAGAAAATTCCAGGGAAAAAAATGTCATACATTTTCAATTGCATACCATTCTGAGTAGCATCATGAAATCTCATGCTCTGTCCTGCCTGGGATGTGAATTATTCTTTTATCCAGCATATCCGTGCTGTCTACACCACCTGCCCATTAGTCACTCAGTAGCCAGAGTTTCGGTTATCGAAATTCAACTGTCACAGTACCACAAAGCTTGTGTTCGCGGTCAATATCAACCCAACACTATGTTACGATGCTGGTGTCATTCACCTCGCTTCATCTCATCTCATCACGCCAGCATTTCATCATCTCACATCGTCTCACAAAGAAGGGTGAGCACACTATCGCAAGGTACTTTAAGAGAAGGAGAGAGACCACATAACTTTTATCATAGTATTAATATATTGTTACAATGGTTCTATTTTATTGTTAGTAATTGTTGTTGATCTCTTCCTGGACCTAATTTATAAATCAAACTTTATTGTAGGTATGTAGGAAAAACCAAAAAGACATTGTTGTTGGTCTCTTACTGTACCTCATTTATAAACTAAACTTTATTATTGGTATGTAGGAAAAAACATAGATGTACAGAGGGTGTTGCTATCCAAGGTTTCAGGCATCCATTGGGGGTCTTTGTGGATATGGTAGGACCACCGCACGTTGTGAAGGAGGAGCTGAGCCTTGATATCACTGAGAAGTCAGATGTGGTTTGCAAACAGAGGGTGAGAGAGGGGAGGACGCCAAGCTTTTTAGACTGAGCAGCTGCAAGGTCTGAGTTGCCATCAAGTGGATGAAGGCAGCTGCAGAAGGAGTAGGTTTGGGGGAAAAGATAAAAAGTTCGGAATTGCAGCATTAAAGTCTACACAGATGCCAATTTAACTCTTGCATAGCCACTGGATTGGAATATCTTCTTCCTTCCAGGCACTACACAAACACAGGCCTGGAAGATGCAGTGCTGAGTGCTTTGAGAAAGGAAGCTGGAAGCGCTGAGACAACAGCCCATCAAGCAGAGACTGCCAGAAGCTGAAGCTCTGACAGGGAAAAGGCTTGTCCAATGTCAGCAAGTTCAGAGACATGGCAGGAGCAAAGGCCAGGAAGGCAAGACTGGAGCAGCTTCAGGAATATCCACAGTCCCCAGGAGAGAATGGGAGGCACCCAGGATCCAGAGGCAAAGAAGAGTCAGTTCAAGGGGCGGGGCCTGTATTATACATATTTGGGGTGCCTATCTCACCCATGCCTCCTTCTCTGGGAATCTTTCCTAACCCATAACCTCCAATACCCTACACAGGTGTTATCCTCAGAGGCCTAAGGTCCCCCCATCTCCATCTCATCTACCCTCTAATGGACACAGCAAACTGAACCAAAAATTCAGTGAATACTTAACACGAATCAGGCAGTGTTAAGGGCCAATCAAATTCTCCCTCCCAAGAATTTGAAATAAGAAACAAAGAGATCTGACAGTCAACAGCAGATACTGGGGTGGAAAAGTCACTGAGTAGAGAGAAAACATGATGGACAGTCATATGGGCTACACAGAGGAAGGTGGCTGAGAAAGAGGAATGGGGCAAATATCCAAAAATGAGCAGAAATGAGAGTGATTACCCTAAACCTGATAGATGGGGAACATGCCTCAGTCTCTGACTCTCCAGAGCTCTACGTTCAATGGCATCATGTTGCACAATGCCAAATCATCATACACATCATAGGTTATAAAAACGGTGCCTTTGGTATTGTGCAGTGTACAACATGAACAACTGAACACAGCAATATTTTCCTTAGTTATATTTCACTTCTGTGACTAGATGTCCAAAACATTATGTCTTCATGTAATCCTTTCCCATGACCTACCACATGGATTTATGTTTCTTTCCAGCAAACAAATTTGGACTAAAAGCATGCCCAGGGGACAAAAATCATTAGGTTGGCTCCCTAGACCCTTGGTTAACTGACTGACTCTCAAACCATCAGTATCTCTGTTTTGCATGTGTCCAGGGAGTATCATCCATGTAGGAACACAGGTTCTAAATGTTTGAGGACCTGAATAGCAAGTGCATGTTATCAGCTAGTTCCAAGAGGACTGGCCATCCCCCTCTTTAAGGAAATGTATGTGTAGTGTCTTGGCCTATCAACCTACAAGGTTCAGACTGAGAAAGATAGTGGCCTGAAAGACTGGGAATCTGGTCTGGTAAGGACCTGAGCTTCCCCAAGTCAGGGAATTTTGATTTAGTGCTGAGTGGTTAAAAGGATCTCATACTTTGGATTGTCTAATTCCTGTATGAACTTCTCACTTCATTTTGAGCAAACGCATCTGTCTGTATCACCTCTTCCCTCCATTCTTCACCTTCTTCACCTGGGAGAGAAGCCGTGAAATACAGGAAAAAAGCTTTCAGCGCTCACAGTGAGGAAGGACACTGGTCAAAGATATTTGAAAATCATTGCCCTTTTCCCATCTTCTTCCCTCTCCAGCTGCCCGGAGTCCAAAGTTCCCCACATTTAAATCTACAATTTATCTATGTGGCAGCTCATGAAAAGGAATTTTTGAACAGCAAGCTTTATATTCTTTCACATTTCACATACCTTCTACATTTTAGATAAAGTACATTCCCCGAAAGAAATTCTTTCACTTATTCTGAGCACATTGGAAAGCCCACTGTTTGCATACTCATTGGTTTTCTATCAGAGTCTCTTCCTCCTCTCTAAGGCTGCCGCTAATAAATCAAATCACTTAATGCTGTTTTGAACAAATGAAAATATCAGAGTGCAATTCAAATGCTACGGTATTAGGCATTTGTTGGATGGAAGTAACATTTTCCACAAGACACATTTCTGTTTCACAGAGTTATTATTAAAAAACAGAACTTGAACCATACACTGATGGGCTCAAATACAACACATACGTTCTGTGGATTCTAAAAACAAAGGAAACTATGGAAACTCTCAAAGGCAGCCTGAGTCTTGCCTGGTATTGTGGTATGTGAAGTCTCCAACAGCACTTCTCCTCGTGGGCCCCAGCCCAGCCACAGCGATATCTCCTGGGAACTGGTGGGAAGTGAACATTTTCGAGCCCCACCCCACACTGTGTTTTAAGCCTTGCAAAGGAATCTGAAGAATGCTCAAGTTTGAGAATCAAAGCATTTTAGATATAAATGGCAGCACATTATTAAGGAAGGCATGCTAAATACAGACTTTTTTTTTTTAAGTTACATTCTCTGAAAAAAGACAGATATCCATTAGTACAACCCTAATCCTGTTGTGGTCTGACAGAGTCATTCATTTAAAAATATACTGGAAGTCCCTACATTGTGCAGGGAAGTCAGTATCTGAGGCTAAAAAAGAGATAGCCACTGTCTTCAGTTTTGCAGGAAAGACCTGGACAAGCCTAAGGATAATTATATGTCATAGGTGTTAATGCAGAGACACGGGCCAAATGTGGGATGCACGTGGTGGGGTTTTGCTCTAGCTGGGATAATAAAAGAAGTAACCCCAGAGGAGGAAGTCCTTGAACTTGGCATGAAAGAGCAATAGGCATTGTGGAGGAAGACAGGAGAACTCCCCACTGGGCAAAGAGGGCTGCATATGAAAAGGGTAAGATCTCAAAGGACCTGGCAGTGCCCAGGGAGCTCTGGGAAGCACGTGGAGGTTTGGGTGGCTTTAAGATCATGCTCCAGGTAGAGCAAGAAAAATGTATGCCAGAAGGTTCAGAATTATACCCTCACCTGCCCTCTGCCCAAAAAGAATTTTAAAGAATCAATTCTCTATTAGTTGCTGAAATTTTCTCATATAATATTCTGCTAGTCATTTTCCACCTTTGGAGCTGGAGTGCTTACTGCCTTCCATAGCAGCTCATCCCATTTTAGCCCAAAAAGGTAATTTTCTATAATCTCTGTCCCCTGAACCTAGAGCTGCCTCTGTGCATCCCTGTAAAATCCCCTATTTCCAACCCAAATGCCCACGAACAGGAGGGCTATACACCTGAACACTTCTCAACAACAAAAAAGGAACAGACTCTTGTACATGCCACTCCACACACAGATGAATCTCAAAGTCACTGTGATGTACCAGAGGAACCAGACACAGAGGACTGCATGTGGGTGGTTCATTGTCATGAAATTCTAGAACAAGTGAAAAGAAACCAGAACAGCTGTGACCTGGAGCCCAGGATGAAGCACAGGAAATTTGGGGGGTGATGGAAATGTTCTAAAGCTTGATTGAGGTTGTATTTACACAGGTTCATGCATTTGCTAAAACTCATCAAACTGTATGCTTTAAATGGGTACGTGTTACTATGTGCAAATGAAACTGCTATAAAGTTGGTTTTCAATGTATTTATTTTAATATTTTAAGTTGACATTGGGGTTCCAGGATTGCAGGTTAGCTGATTGCCCCACATGGGACCAGATCTTAACAGAAATTCTCACTCAAGTGCCAAATTCTTTGATCTTTGTGCAATTAACCATGTCACTGCTTCGGGTAAAAGCAGGGCTTGTACAAATGGAACTAGCTGTTTTAATGGAAAGTTCTACAGGGACACCTGTAAAACTCACCACACCAGGAGAGTCCCTGGAGCCTCTCCATTCAGAAGGCCTGCTACATGCTGGGCAGGGAACTTTACGGAAGGAAACAGAAGCAGGGTCGTGAGTGAAAACCAGAAACCATGGGGCCAATATTCCATACGAGGCAGGAAATCTTCCCAGCACACATACCAGATGCCAGCTCCACCGCCTACTGACTGAGCAACTTGAGGTCAGTTACATAACATTTTCGACCTCAGTTTCTTAAGATATAAAATGAGCATAGTAGCAATTCCTAATCTATGGGGCCATTTGAAGGACTAAGAGAGGAGTTTAATATAGAGAGAGTATATAGACTAGTACCTATAAATGGTAAACACCATACATGTGATAGCTATTATCACCTTTATTACCATCACCATTACCCTCACTATCATCATATCATTGTCATCAACATCACTATCATCCTCATCATCACCATCACCATCATCACCATCACCAACATTATCACCATCAGTATCATTATCACCACCACTATCATCATCACCATTGCCACCATCACTATTTGCATCACCATGGCCATCACCATTATCTTTCCACTCCTTGGCCATTATGGTTAATTTTATATTTCAATTTGACTGGACCATGCAGTGTCATAATTAAAGGAGCAGACCATGATTAAACATTATTTCTGGTGTGTCTGTGTGGTGTTTCTGGAGAGATTAACATTTGATGTCATGGATCCAGTAAAGCAAATGACCCTCCAATATAAGCAGACATCAAAATACTGTGGAGGCTTAATAGAATAAAAAGGGTGAGGAGGGAAGAGGTGGCTCCTCTGGCCTGACCCATGGAGCTGGGACCTCAGTCTCTCATTGCTTTGGGACAACGCTTGCACCCCCAGGTCTCTGGATTGGAGGCAGCAGGTGGTGGCACTTCCCAACCTCCATTACTGCATGAACCAAATCTTCATAACAAATCTCTCTCTCTCTCTCTGTACGCACATCCTATTCGTTCTTTTTCTCTCGAATACCTCACAAATACACAGATCCCTCACAAAGTAACTGGGACACTCTTTGAATAAAGCCGTTGATAAGATCGAGGTCCTGGGCAGACAGCAAACCAAGGCCTGCCCCGTCATGGGCCAGCGAGAGTTGGAAGCCAAGGGTAGTATCAGGCTTTACTTCCAGCCTTCGAGTTCTTTTATGGTGGTAAAGTAGAATTCAAGGAGCTTTACTCTTCCTAGAATTCACTTACAAAGGTAGACACAAAGCCCTTGTAAGTCCTGGGGTCTTGCAAACTCATGAGTTTTTTCAGGGAAAGTTGTCAGAATGAAGCAAACTTGTGAGAGCCGCTCTGCAAGTTTGAACTCCCTGTGACCTCCGATCAGAGAGATTTGTTGAGCAAACAATAGCTGAGAATTAATAAAAGACGTAAGACAATGGCTTCCTCTCGTTAGTGACCTGCCTCCAACCTTCAGAAGACAGCCCGGCACACTTCCCACTGTGTCCCTGAGAACAGAGGCTCCTTCCCAGACAGAGACCAGAGTGAATCCCAGAGCTCGAGGCAGTGTTTTCAGCAATGCTGTTAATAAAATGTCCCTGCTGGCCCTTGAAGTCGGCACTGAGTCAGTTTGCATCAAGAGCTGAGCTCTCAGTTGGCGAAGGTGTGTCTCATCTTTATTGGCCATCATTCTACAGGTATCAGTTTGTTGGAAGGTGACAGCAGCAGTGGAGGTTGTTCTGCAGGTCCATACGAGGCCTTGCAGGGAGCAGCCAGGTGTCATATCCTGGGTGTCGGGTTCCAGGCTGGAGCATCCACACCTCCAGGGACGATGGCTCTGACGGCCGGCCTTCCTCATGATTTCTCCCATCTGGAACCACATTAGTTGTGTTTTGTATTTGTCTCCCCAGGTACTTGTTTATTTATGACAGAGCACGTGGGACCCATTCCAGCCTGTGAAATGGGGGAGAGGCCCCCTCAGGGGTAAGGTGGGATCAGGGAGCCTTTCTCTTAGAGATGATGAGAGAGAAAAACACCCGTCTAGAAAACCAATTACGTTAACTTATCTGTGCTATTGATCCTACTTTCCAGTCTGGGGAAAAACCCGAAACCTAATTACTGTACTGCTAATGACGGAAGTGACAAAGCTCAGAGCACTGAGGATGCTGACAGGAAGAATTTAATGTTGGGAGGCCCCTCGGGGATTGGTGCGGTGGGGCTGGGAGACCGAGGCCAAGGCTTCCTCTCCCAGCGGTTTCGATCAGCAGCAGCAGCACGCACCACTCCCGCTGAGCCCCTGTAACCCACAGTTCCTGCCGCTTCTGTTCTTTGTCACCGTGGACACCCGAACCACTTCATTGCAGAGGTTCTGAGGAAGGACATTCTCTGGTCTCTTCCCCCAAACCCAAAGGAAGACAGCAGTCTGCTCATGGAAAACATGCCAGTGAAATCAATTAGGGCACCTCCCTATTCCAGAAGCCTCTGGAGGTGGCATGGGCATCTGTGGTGCTGTCCTGAGCCCCTCGAGAGAGCAGCTGGAGTGACAGCCGTATCGCCACTGCTATCTGCAGATATAATTACATAGAGAATGCATTTAACGCTTCGGTGGGCAACTTGGTATAACAGTTTAATTTTTCACTGAAATCTAAATTTGCTCCCAGACTGTATATTTTTCTATCACATTAGATAACCAATCTGAGCAGAAATCCAATTTTAACTCCATCAACACTCCTCTGGAGAAAGTTACACAGATGAAAGGTCCCTCTTCTCAGGGAGCCGGGCAGCGTCCTCAGGGCAACCGGGGCCTCCCGGGACTGAAAACTGGCTGTCGTTCCCTGGTCATCAGGACCTGGGCAGAGGCTGAAGCTGGCTGGCTGGGTGGAGGGTGGGGACTTGCCGGCCTCCAAGGGGGCTGAGGGTCCATGTCCGCCTCCTCTGGTGCCCTTATAGCTTCAAGGGATGGGCAAAGGACTGAGACTTCTCTTCCCTCCCTGCCTTCCGTTCTGCACAGGAGGTAAATTCAGGGCCATCAGCAGAGACCACGGGAGGAAGCTGTGGACCTGAGCACCAGCCATCCCAGCTGTGTCTTGGGCAGTGGACAGGGCCATGTCCTTGGGTGGCCAGCTCCCCGCCATGGCCACCTGCAGTGGCCCAGATGACACAATGGGGTCTCCATCTGCTGCAAACAACCCTGCCAACAGCAGCAGCGCCAGGGCGGGGATCCAAATAGACACTTTGCCCTCAGCCTTGAGCCAGCCTGGAGCTCACAGGAACGGAGCAGCCACATCTGGGGGTGCTGAGTCAGAGGTGCCCCCTCAGCCCGGGCTGCAAGGCCATGTCCAGACAAGACCAATGCCCAGCACGGCCTCCCGTAAGTGGTGACTTTTCTTCCATAAAGAACAACTCACTGATTAGAGACTCTCTGATTAGGCCACGTCAGAGGCAGTTTGCTGAAATTTATGAAATGTCTTCTTTTTCTGAATTATGGAAAAGCACCCAAGTTATTACACATAGGCTCAGGCAGGGCCCCGAGCGAGTTTGGGGGCAGGAGGGGCCTCTGCCACTATCACCTCCGCACTGTGGAACCAGGGCAGGGGCATCACAGGGGCTGTGGACAAAGGCTCTGTGAGGACTGGGCCTCCATCCGGACCCTCGAGCTTCTGAGTGAGGCGTGGGCTTCAGGCTCACCCCATGAGGACGACGGACGCCTGAGTCACCAGCAGTGCCCAAGCTACAGCCTAGCCGTTTACCTCATGCAGGCGTCGGTCATCTGTGGGAGGGTCCAAGCCAGCATCTTACTGGGCACACAGGCTTTCTCAAGGTCCCCCCTGCTTTCCTGGCCCACAGACTGGCCAGGCCACTCAGGCACCCTGATCTCAGCTGTCACTCTTGTCTGTGGTCTGAGAAGAACCCTCAGGCTGACTGGCCTCAGCAGACACGCAGAATGAAGAGGGGTCCATGGTGCCCAGCAAAAGGCCAGCAGTGCCAGAGGTGGGCAGGTGTCCTTAGCCACACACCAGGCAATGTGTCCCTAGAGGAAGGTTGGACGCTCAGACCCTGGGGACACAGAGGCCACACTGAGAGTGGCTGAGGCTCAGGTAACTCTGAGGGCAGCAGGGTCCAGAGAGGAGCCCCAGGACGTGGTGTCACCCCTTTTCTAGCCTCTGTGTAAGCTGCTTTCCTGTCGGCCCTGCTGACTAGGCAGAGATTGCCCGTCCTATGGAGGCATCTTTCTCTAGAGTTGGCAAGGGACGTCCCAAGCCCCCAGGGCCTTTGCCCAGCTCAGCTGACAGAAACTCACCATGAACACGTCTCCACTGCATGCTTCCCCTTCGGTCAGCCAATTCAGTCTGAGTAACTGGGGAAAACAGAAAAAAGATCTCATCCAAACAGGAGAGGGACCCTCTTCCTTCCCACCTCTGGCTGCCGCACGGTGAGGTCAGATACACAGAGCCCAGGTGGCCATGCCCTGAAAGGTAAAGGAACAAAAGCCCGTGGAGGTTGGAAGATGTTGGGAGGCTATCCTCTAATTGAGGAGTGAGCTGGATGCTCTAAATCAAAACTTTAAACCTAGAAGTCATTTTATATTTGGCTATGTAAAAAGTTCCAACAGTGTTACAGCAAAAGCCACCATAAACCAGCAGGATGACAGGTTACATGCGGGAGAAAATATTGCAGCATATAAAACAGAAACCAGATTAACACTCAGAATAAATAAAGGACTCCTATAAATCAATAGGGAACAGAGGCACATGGCGGCGCGCACAGGTGATTTATGGGAGTGGCGTGAAGGATGCGCGCCTGCCTGGGAGTGGGCAGCTCCTGTTCTAGTGCACTGGCGACCATCTCTAACC
This sequence comes from Perodicticus potto, assembly GCA_963574655.1. Lineage (NCBI taxonomy): Eukaryota > Metazoa > Chordata > Mammalia > Primates > Lorisidae > Perodicticus > Perodicticus potto. The sequence goes on along the minus strand of CAUYRH010024203.1, from coordinate 71,182 downwards.
ACGGACGATTTAATCCAGGGGAGCAGACGCACCAGGAAGCATTTGGTCTGAGTGTAGAAGGGCAAAGTCATTTTGGAAAGAGTCACCTGTTGATATACAAAGTGCCAGCAGTTGCTGAGCAGCCCCACCTCTGGGGCGTCTAAATTGAGACACGAGGCACAGCTGTGAATCCACCACTCAGAACTGTGGGTCACACACACAGAGACATCTGCGCGGCACCAAAGGGCACCGGGTGCCTGTACAGCCTCTCAACGTCCATCAGCAAGAAGGAGCTAAGCGAATTTAAATTGCAATGCATCCATCCTAAGGATCGCGAGGCTCATATTATAAAATAAAGAGGGGAAGAAGCATTTCTCCTGACAGAAAGAGCCCTGAAAACATTTCTGAGCTGTGAGAAGCCCACTGCCCAGCCCAGCCTGGGGGTCCTGGTCAGGGAAGGAAAGAGGGGAGTGTGTGTCAGCCCCTGTGCGTGTGGTGAGCTTAGCATGTGTGTAATGTGGAAGGGTGAAGGACAGTCCCCAGCGAGTCTCCTGCAGCCTGGGAGTGTGGACCAGAGGACGTGGGCCAAGACTGGCCATGGGGACAACTGACTTTCCAGTAAACAAATCCCAGTGCTCCGGAACCCTGGGCCCACCAGTCCCCCAGCTGACCAGGCGCAGACCCCAATGGGCTATGAAGTGTGGGCTTGGGGCCCCTGATGAGGGCAGTAGAGGTGCCTGTGGTGGGAGAAGCAGGGAACTCCATGGGTGGCCAGTGGGTGGGCACCCAGGCAGCTGCCTTGGACCTGGGGCCCTGGAAACTCTCAGGGGGCACAGGCAGCTCCCTCAGGCCACTGCAGGGCAGGGGCAGGCCCTTCTCAGATCCGTGAAGGCTTTGCTCAAAGTCACTGCCTGGGAGTGGTCAGTGCATCCTGCTGACCCCACATTCAGCACCCATATCCCCAGGGGTGTGGATTCCTGCTCCCAAGAGACCCAGGGAAGGAGAAAGGCCACAACATGCAGAACAGCTGGGTGAGGTTCCTGGGCTTCAGGAGGGGGAGGGGACATCCACGGCGATGCTGGCACCACGACTGTGTCCACACGTAGAGCAGCCAGAAACTGAGCAGCATACACAGGACGAGAGGCCACGAGGAGGCCACAGGAGGAAGGGTTCAGCCCGAACACCCAGGCCCACAACGGGGACTCAGCGCCAATCAGCACTGAGCAAGCAGGTGGTGGGAGCACTGAGCGAGGGGTTCAGGGCAAGCTGCCCATGTGAGATTCTAAAATGATTATTGTATTCTTCCAATAAAAACAAAACATGAAGCAGAAACACACGTGGTCCTGTTCGGAAGCTGCAGCCACAACCCCAGGAGGGAAGCACAGCCCTTAGCAGCCCAGCACTGGACCTCGCCCCAGGGCACATCCACCTCCCTGTTGTGCAGGTGACCACAGGCCTCCTACAGGGGCTTGTCCCAGGGCCAGCCCCTCACACCTGTGACCCTCAGGGCCAGGCCATCTCCTCACTTAAGTCATTTCTGTGGCTTCAAGTTTTGCATCAGGAACCCCACTCCTTCCAAGCCCCATCTCTTTTCTAAGATCCAGACATGGACATTGCCTGCCACCAACTTTAACTGCACCTACCGCCAGCTGGACCTGACGCCAACCACACGGACACCACGCCAGAAACCCAGGAGGGACAGCTCCTTCATCTGCCACCCAAGCTGTCCCCCTGCACTCTCCTCCTCCAGTGTCCATCCCAAACCCACCCTGCCTTCTCCTAGCTCCTGCCAGCCAAGCCCGCTTGTCCCATCCAGGGGAGGCTGGAGAATTTCCCCAGCCCTGCCCACAACTCCCATTCTCCCTCCTCTGTAATGGATCCTCCTGCCCAGCCAGAGAAACCATCAGAGACATTGGACCCAGTGCGGTCGCCTTGCTTAGAATGCACCTGTGCTGATTCTCTGTCCAGCAAGGGGACGTGCAAAAAGACATCACTGTGTCCAGGCTCAGAGTGAGTGGAGCTGGGAGGCCATGCTGACAGGGCCTGCAGGCTCTCATGCTGCCAACACAGCCTCCCAGAACACAGCAGCCAGTGAGGGACCCGCGGACTGAGCCAGCCGCTCCAACAGTGGTCATCCTGGCAGGATGACTGGTGTGCTTACCCTCCACTTCCATTTAGAAATCTCCACTCTCCCCCCCTCCCGGAACACTGTTGGCCTCTAGCCCCCTCTGTGCCCTGAGAGGCAATTCCTGAGACCCTGGTAAGCTCCTACTCTTGCTGCTTGGCCGTCTGGCTCCTCTTCTTGGCTGACACCACAGTGAGACCTCAAGCCCCCCAGTCCTCACATTGCTATGCTGGAGCCCTTAGGATTCACAGGCACACCAGCTGCTTCCTGGACAACCATGCCCCATGCTGCACCTGCTGACCTGGCCACCCTCCAGCAGGTGCACAGGAGCCCAGGACACACCACTGTCCCATGGGAAACTGAGTGAGGACAGGACTGACACCTCCCCGGAGCCTGGGACACACCTCCTAGGGGGCAGGCTGGTGCTCAGACCAGGGAGTCTGGCCTGAGGTTAAAGTGTTAAAGTGTTGAGATGAAACCCTTGCAATGTCCATAAAATGAACCTCTCTGAAGTAAACGAAATTTGCAGCATTTAGTATATTCAGTGTTGTGGGCACCATTCTAACTGAGCTGTATCTTGCCTTTCAGAATTCTATGTGAATTAAAAGCTCTTAACAAATGTGATTTTAGGCTGAAATCCCACCCAGAGTGCAGAAAAAGCAGGCATCCTCAGAAAGGAGGGCGCTGGGCCCCCCAGACCCCGGCACTAATTTCCTGAGAAGAGCTGGTAGTTTGGGGACAAGTTTCGGAGCGGGTCAGGATCTCACACCATGGTTGGGAGGGTGGTGGCAGGGCCCTCCTGCTCTCCAGTCACTCACCTGCCCAGCCTGGGAGACCCTCCGGAAACTTGGAACAGGACTCAAGTAGATGGGCCGCCGACTCTGCCTCAGTGAGGTCACCTCTGCCTTCCTTCCACCCAAAGGGTGACCCCAGCTAGGCAGCAGGGCAGAGTCTCGCCGTAGAGGACAGGCTGTATGGCCTTGCAAGGAGGCAGGCACAGCCAGCCCATCCTCACCACAGGCACAAGGGCAGCTGAGGCCCCTTGGCAGTAGGCTTATGCTCAGGACCTCAGAGCCCACTGCGTGGACCCATTTGACATTGGGACACTTATGCTGGAAGAATTCCATGCACGGGAGAAACAGCTCAGCCTGCCGCATGCTCCCCACAGCAGATGGGGGCCCTGAAAGGATAGTTGGACTCCCGACCGCAGGGCTGGCTGGCAGCAGCAGCAGATGAAGAGACCTGATTGCCGATCCAGGGCCTAAAAAAGGATAAACAGCCGTGATTGCCAGAGAGGCCAGGCCATATTCATCACCATTACAGAGAGTAATTCGGCCTGTGCTTGTTAATCAATCATGGCTTTCGCCGGGGCTCTGGCCAGGCTGGTCCCCGAGAGTGGACAGCCGTCACCAGCTCACGGGATGCAGTCCAAGCATGATGGATTGCAGCTGCTGTGGGCTCGGAGCGGCTTGGCTGGAGCAGGCTGGCTGCACACGGGCCCCTCCATTAATGCAAATTATGCAAATGTCAGGGGGAGGGGGAAGGGGAGGTGGCCAGAGACACAGATTCTCCTGCCTGTGCCTGAGGGGGAGGCAGGGCAGGGCTGGGCTGGGCTGGGCTGCTGGGGACCTCCCGGCCCCTGGCAGGGAGCCTAGGTGCTCACCTCACCCTGCTGCCTGGGCTCTGGGATGATCAGGCTCCGGTCTCAGCAGTGGTCTTCCCGCCACTGTGCTCTTGATTAAGATCACCAGGAGCTTCATGTATGACAGCATTTCAGCCTGGAGTCACACCTGTTATCTGCAAGAGGCTGTGATCTGTTCAGCAAATGGACAGCAGGTGAACAGGCTCCCCGGAAAGTCACTCACAGACATGTGGCAGGAGAGTGTGTCAGTGTGCAGGCAAGGGACAGTGTGGACAGGCCCCCACTGGGTCCCACGCCCCTCCCGAGTGTGTGTCAGGACACAGACAAGGGACAGTGTGGATGGGCTCCCACTGGGTCCCATGCCCCTCCTGAGTGCCTGGTGGTGTCTGTGCCATGAAGGACTCACTGCCCAGATCAGCTAAAGAACAGATTGTGGGAGGGAGGCAGATTTCTAGACAGGTAAGTCCCACAAGAAGAACATGAAGAGAGGGGACATGTGGGCAGTGAGGACAGCGTATCCAGGGTGCCGGACTGGCCAGGGAGGGTCAGTGCTGATGCTCAGCAGGGGCCCGGGTGGGTCAGCCATGGTTCCCTGGTGCTGCAGGGGACAGGCTTGGGAACTCCAGATGAGACCCAGGCAGAGGAGGATGCCCAGTCCTGAAGGAGCCGTGGTCACCCCCAGACAGATACAGATTCTCTGTGAGCACCTCACCGATGGCAAGTGAATGATCAAAGGTGAGAGGGAGTTCAGTGCCCTCCGCAGGGCAGTGGGTAGCCAGGCAGGGCGGGGGTGCAGGCAGCAGCTCTGGGTGGCCAGCTGCGGGGTGGGCAGCCTGCCTGGGCCCCAGGGCTGCCGGGAGCTGGCACCAGGTGTACTCGGGTTCTGGACCTACTGCTGCAGGGAGGGAGGGCAATGGAGACAGTGTGTCCACACCCGTGGGGCGGGCAGACCTGTCCCTTTGTCTTTCCTGCTCTGTCCCCAGGCAGCACCAACTTTCACAGGACAAAACTTCCACTCCTCTGGGGTAGGCCAGGGACCCACGTGCTGAGACAGAGGCCTCTAACCATAGGGAAACTTAGCAGACCCAGGCCTGAGGTCTCCGAGCTCCTGTCACCTCCTACAGTGCTTGAACCTGGTCAGACTCTGTGACTGGGGAGAAATTAGTGCCCTTGAGTGAGGAGTGTTGCCTCTGAGGATGGGGCGACCCCAGAGCGTGGTCATCCCTGGGCAGAAGAGGGGCTTCAGGGCCATCCCACACAGCAGAGGGTACAGAGTGGGGTGTCCCCCCCAGGCTGAAGCCATGTCCCAGCATCTCCCGTGCACCTGACCCTGCTTGACGATGAAGAGAAGCCCCCATGGGCCTAGCTCTGCCCTCTGAAGTGACCACACACATTGGAACTGAGCTGGGCTGGGCCTTGGACTGCAGGGAGGCAGCCAGTGTGGCCCTGGGGGAGAGGGAGCCAGCAACCTCCAGAGCAGGGTCTCCACCAGGGGTGACTCACCACCCAACTGCCCTACCAGGGGACATCGGGCAGGGTCTGGGGCATGTCTGGTCCCCAGCCGCAGAGGGGAGGTGCTGCTGGTGTCCGTGCAGAGCCCAGGATGCTGCTTGATGCCCACAGGGTGCTGGACCCACCGAACCCAGAACAAAGAAACTGAAGGCCCAAACCTCACCGAGCCACGGAGAGCACCTGTCACCAGGGAGGGGACAAAAGCCTAGGGACCCAGGTCATACGTCACTCAGCCCAGGGAGTGGGAAGTCGTTTGCCCAGCTCTTTGGCTAAGTCTGGGCAGGGCTCAGCCCGGGGGTCTTACCAGGCTGGAGACTCGGCTCCACACAGAGGCCAGGGGAAGGGGACACGGGTTCTCAGGAGGCCTGACCCCGCCATCTCCCTGCCACTGCAGCAGGCCTCACGTGCCCAGGGTCCCCGTGGGAAGGACACGGGATGGGAAGGACATGAGAGCATCATTCTGGGCACTGAGCAGGCCCCATGAGTTCCTTTTCCAGTGATGTGATTATCAGAGCTCACTGGAACATGGTGGGTGCTGAGGACGGATGGCCCGTTAGATGTCTCCTCTGTGTCCCTGTGTCACGCCCAGGATCGGCACGGATAGGCAGAGCTAACATCTCTGTCAAGGCTGCCAAGGCCACTGGAAACTAGCAGTGCATCCTTCATAAAGTACTGCAAAGTGAGGACAGTGGCCCAAGGGTCAGAGACCAACACTACCCAGCTGCTGGGCTGCTGGAGCTCAGGACACCTGGCTGTCACCAGCCTGGTGTGGCTTTCTCCACTGGACGAGCCCAGCTGGCCCCAGCGGCTTCTGCTGTGACCTTGGCTTATCCAAGGAGCATCACTGGTCCCTCACTAGACAAACATCTGCTGAGCCCAGGCCCGTCTGGGAGGTGAGATGACACTGTGAGCACAGCAGAGGGGTCTGCCGGGGCCGGGAGCCAGGGAAGCACTTGTGTGCACACCACACAGACACATCGATGCACTCGTGTGCACACACCACACAGATACACCCATGCACACATGTGCACATACCACACAGATACACCCATGCACACATGTGCACATACCACACACACACGCACACTTGTGCACACACCAGACATACCCATGCACACATCAAAAGACACACCCATGCACACGTGTGCAGACACCACCCACACACAGGTGTGCACACACCACACAGACATATCCACCCTGGATTCTGACTGGGTGCAATGCTGTCCCAGTTCACCTGCGCTCACTGGTGTGTCAGGTCGAGACTGTCAGTGCCCGGGGGAATTGTTACCGCTCAGGGGGAAGCCCTTCCAGACAGCCTGCCCCCACTGGGCCCTGACCAGCCCTGCCGACTCCGAACCCCACAATGACCCTGCCCCGGCTCACACTGCAGGCTCCTCTTTCTCCTTAGAGGGCAACCCCTTGGGGCCTTCCCTGAGTCTCTCCCTGTCCAGAGACCCCCTGAAAACACCCTCACATCCCAATGCAAAATGTTGATATGCTTTGGGTCCCTTTGAGGCCAAAATCCCCGGAGCACCATGCCTGTGTCTGCAACCTGCTCTGTCCCTCTGTGCATGCCTAGCTCCGGGTCTGGCCGAGGCAGCACAGAAGATGGTGGGGTGCAGTGAAGCAGCTCAGTACGTGCCTGGGCTGGAGGGAGGGGAGCCCACCAACCCCGAGCACCAAACCCGAGGCAGTGAGGCTGGGGGCCGGTCTCACTTGGGAGCCCTCATTTGTTCGTGCTCCGGGCAGGTAGACCTCAGTGGGGATGTGTCTACCCACCTCCCAGGGCAGGGATCAGGAGAACACCGGCAGAAGTGGCCTCACCAGAGGCAGGGACTGGAGTGAGGTGCACCTGAGCCAGCACTGCCGAGAGCCACTAGAAGCTGAAAGAGATGGGAAGGACCCCAGCCCTCCACCTGGGGTGGGGGTACAGCCCTGCAGTCAACTTGATTTCAGACTTCTGACCTTAGAACAGAGAACAGGTGAATTTCTGTTGCTTTGGACCCCCAGGTTGTGATCATTTGCAGCCGGAATCCGAGGATGCTCAGGAGGAGGTGGCCAGGGAGAGGCTGGGACGGGACGCACAGGACTTGGTGATGGGGAGGCAGAGGGGCAGCTGGAAGGTGGCCAAGGTACTGCTCCTGGTTCCACGGTGTGCCAGCCATGAAGCCGACCCAGGAGAAGGAGGGCCGGGCTGCCAGGTCAGATGAAACTGGGTTTGAGCACCACTGTCCACTAGAGCCTGCCACGCTCTCTCCACGCACGAAGCCTCAGGTTCCCGGCAATGCCTGGCACCCTCCACCCCCGCCCCCCAGCCACAGCCATCGGAAAGCTTCTCCTCCCACCGAGAGCTCGTTTCTGGGGCGCCTCCGTGAATGCCGGGGTGTGTCTCTGTCTCCCACCCCATCACTGCATGTTACTGACAGGAGGAGATAGATCTTTCAGCGTCTGCTCCTAGCCCCACACCCCGGGGCAGGTGCAACCAGTGACTCAGCTCTGGAGGCAGGTCCATAACTGCGTATTCTGCATATTCATCAGCCCTGGCTCATCTGGAGCAGGGAGACCAGACGGAGCTAATGTGGTTTATTTCCACTGGATGAGTGGCAGGGGTGTGGAGGACACCGTTGCTCCATCCTGCTGACCATGAAGGGATGAAAGGGCCTTTTTATGGCACTTCAGGAAGAGAAGAAATAAGTCCACGTAATGCATAGAAATCCAGGAACGTAGCAGGGATCCCATGAGAGGACAATAACTGTGCCCTTCAAGCCGCCCGTCTCCCTCACCCCATCTCATCAGGGAGAGTTTCTGGGGGCCGTGGAGATGGCTGTGCCGCCCTAGAGGACCCAGCACAGTGGGAGAAGGGGCAGCCCCCACCAAGACTCACACAAGGAGAAAGCGACAAATAACATGCACATTTGACTCCACACGGGACTTCCGGGCGTCCATCTGGGGTCTCCTGGGAGCTTTCTAGCCCCACTCGGGCTGCAGGCCAGGCCCCGTGTCTGGGATGGAGAAGCAGAGGCCCGAGAGCCAGCTCCACCGGCATGCTGACTGGCCAGGCAGAGCCCCGAGGTCGAGGGGCCTTTTCAGTGACACACTTCACGCTCCCATCTCTGCCCTCCTCATAGACGGTACACCACCTGACTCCCCAGTTCATGCCATGTCTGGTGCCCCTCCATCCCCGCCCTCTGTCACGCCTGGGGTGTGAGCAGAGCCCGGGGACACCTGTGAGCTGTCCACAGACCCAAGGGCCTAACACACCAGGCCCTTGTGACGAGCTCACAGGCACCCTGGTGTTTGAGCCATGGCAATCCAGAGAACCTCAGTCAGATCCCAAAGAGAACATTTTCATTTTTGTCTTAAGCGTATCCAGACACTCGGTGTTCTAATTTCCACCTGTGACATTAGATGTCTTGAAGGAACGGAGGCCATGAGACATTAAAAGAGAAAGGGAGGGGGGAAAAGAGAGTGGGAGGGAGGGAGGCGCCCCCACCTCCCGTCCCCACAGGGGACACCTCCAGTCCGGCTCTGCTCTGGCCTCAGCCAGGCCTGCAGGTGGCCTCGGTGGCACCGCCCAGTGGCAGTGGGGGCTGGGAATGAGCCTGAGGCCCAGCGTGTGGCCCCAGGTCACCGCTGCTGAGAGTCGCAGGCTTCCTTTTCCCAGCCCGATTGACATTAATTAAATATTTCGATATTTGTCTCAGAGAAATGGTATCTGAGCTTCCCTCAGTCATTCCTGATTAAATTGCAAAGAAGAGCTGCCGGCGACTCCGGTAAATGAATACGTTTTCAACATTTTTTTTTTCTGTGAAAGGTAATTTCCATGGCTGATTTAACTTATAAGGATGATAGAAAATGTTAATAAAACATTTGATGTCTGAGTTTGGGTGGAAGTTTAACAAATTAGATGGGCATATTTTACTTTTGAACATGTGACTGAAATTGTTTTAAAAGGGATTATTTGAAAATAAAAGAAGCTTCCAGTGACGTCTCGGTTCTCTGGGGGTCCTAGGTGTTTGAACGGTGCTGGAACTCCAATCACAGGAGTGGCCACAGAGCCTGGGGATGTGAGGGGTAGCATCGAGGACTTGGGACAAGAGGAGACATGTGGTGACGTCCTTTCGAGGTGAAAGGCCTTGTAGGCACCTTACATGGCTGGGGAAACTGAGGCTCAGCCTGGGGCACCATGCGGAGGCCACCACACATGTGGGCAGAACCAGGGCCCCTTCCCCACTCTGACCGTTTCCTAAAGCCCTTTGTCTTCATGTGACCCTCCTGTTTATGCAGGAGAATTTGGGTGGAGGGGACATTCTGAGCTGCCCCGCCAGGGTCCTGGCCGCAGTGGACACCAGCTCCCTCCAGGTGAACTGTCCCACCCCAGCAGGTGGAGGGGACTTCCAAATCAAATCTGCTCCCACTTTGCTGTGAACATGAACGGTGAACAATAATCCTGGTGAGATCTGTGGGAAGCAGGGAGATGAGAAACCCTTTAAAAAATACGTTCTATCCAAAGGAGGTACCAGCTTTAATTCAAAAGGAAGGTAGTGGAGCAGTGAGGTCACCAGGTGCGGTGGCTCCCAGGCACAGACACCCACGGTGAACACTGCTCGGGCCATCTGGAGCAGCTGGGACCTGGTGGCTCGTCCTGCCTGCTGGCTGGCTTCTCCCAAAGAAGGACAGGACAAGGGTTCCCCAGACCTGGTCAGGGCCACTGGCACCTGCCCCGGGAGGGGGGAAGCAGGCAGGCCGGGACAACAGGGCCCGGGTAACCTGTGCTCTCTGCCCACCTGGCCAGGCCTGGACAGGGGAGCCCAGCAGAGCGGTAGGGCCCGGCCTGGAGCGTCTGCCCAGAGGGAGCAAGGCTTCCTTCTGAGTGGGCTGCAAGATCACAGTGGGATCCAGCCAGCTCCCATGATGGCCTCCGGAAAGGGCATGCGCTTGTCACATGGCAACTGAGAGGGACAAAGCAGCTTCCCACATACGTGAGTGTGAACGGGCACACGCACACACCATGCACACAGCCACGCGTGAACACACATGCACAGCACATGTGGGCATGAGCACACTCACACGTGCACCCAGGTCCCCCCACAGACACACGCACTACTGGAGCAGCTTCACCGGCGTCTCCTGCATCAAACTGACCCCAGTGACACGGGCCCTGATAAGCGAGGCCGTCTGTGGCACCTCAGCAGACCCAGCAGTGTGGCCCTCACAGCTGACTCATCTTGCAGCTCCCACCCTGGGCTCAGAGGGACCCACACGAGGTTAGAGCTCCAAGGCCACTGACCTGAAATGCTGGACAGAGTCTTAGCAAGAAGCCCTGCATCCCCACTGGCGCTGGGCTCCACCAAACACGCAGTTGTTCCCAAACAGGAAGGCCCATTGCCCTCTGTCAGCGGCCAGGACCAGAGGCCCACAGCCCTCCCCGGCGGCTCCCCATCTGCTCCCCGTGCCCCTCCAGGCAGGACGCGGCGTGGGCTTGGGGGGTGGCTGGTCCTCTCTCCCTGCTCGCGCGGCGTGCACACTCGTGACCGTGTTGTGACAGCGAGTTAGCTGTGTGCAGCTCTCCCGTCACGATTGACTGTGTAGAACATTCTCGTCCCTTTGAAAGATGTCTGGCTGTCTATTCAATGTGAATCACAATTAGACTCAATATTTGAATAATCGGTTTCACTGCGCAGTGTTCGAATGTCACAATTTACAAAGCACTTTTAATTATTTGAAAAAATTACTTTCTGCTTAGTATGTCTTCGCAATTAAAAATAATGTCCTCACACACATTTGCAATAATGTGGAGATTAACACTTAAAGGCGACGTGTGCACCTGCTGCCTCTGCATCCCGGGGCTTAGACCACTTTTCAGGCATATAACACGACAGACGGCAGCAGGGGCAGCTCCTGACTTTGCTCACTTGGCCAAATTACCTGCCTTACCCACTGCCTTCTGATGTGGTTGTGCACTGGCTGCCTTCCCTACTGGTCCAAACTCCTCCCGTCCCCAACTGGGATGAGGTCATGACCACGCTGAGCTCTGAGCTAGGGATCTGTGCTCAGAATCTGCACAAAGGCACCCTCGGCTCTGGGCACTTGTCCTGCCTGCTGGACACACCCGTGACAGAGGCCTGGGTAAGCTGAGTCCAGGGCTCCCGGGAGCCCTGTGGGAAGAGGACTTTGTGTCCATGGGGCCCAAGCTGAAGGCCAGGGTGGCTTCAATGGGATCCCACCCACCTGCACTGCAGAAAGGCTTTCCAAACAGTCTGGCTCCCGAGCCGGAGGCCCCCTGCACAGCTGCGAGAGAGCAGCGGGCTCCCTGGTCTCAGCAGGCTCCCCGTCACAGGAGCGGCTACTCAGCAGGGCAGTGGGATGGCCTTTAGGTGACAGTGACAGCACCAGCCAGGTGACAATATTTCCAGAGCTGGGGGAGGCCTGATAAGCTCTGAATCAGCACCCAACGAAGGCCCAGGAACCTGGGGTGGAGGCGGGCACGGCAGCGTTATCTTCACCCCGTGACCCTCCTGCAACGTGTTTCCTGCCTTCCAGGGGAGGGGACAGGACTGTGTGGCTGCCAGGCCTGCTAGAGGACCTTCCACGCTGACCCAACACTGATCCCAGCGCCGTGAAGGGGTGTCCATGTGGCTGGCACAGTCAGTCACCCTTCACCAAGCAGAGGAAGCCTTAAGAGGAAAAACTGAGGCTCCCAGAGCAAAAGACCCCCCAGGTCTGCAGCACCCGCTCATGCTGGGGGTTTTCCCCCAGGCTGTCGGGGCTCCTCTGGGAGGGGCATGGGCTCCCCCAACTCCCCACATCTGAGTGCCCCCTCCCCAGGGGTGCCGCTCGGGGAGCACAGGAAGGAGGCGTTGGGGGCCCCCAGCCAGGGTGCGGGGACTGCAGAGCTCCCCCAGCCTCACCAGGGCCTGGGGGAGCCGAGCCCAGCGCTCCCCAAGGCTTGGGGGCATTAATTTAAAACATCTGATTGCCAGCGAAAGGTCTCATCAAAGATTAAATAAGCATAATTTAACTGAGGGAATGATAATAGATTTAGTTAAGAAGAGAAAAAAAGGAAAATTGAATTAGAATGCATATTTGAGGGAAAATTGGAGTTTAATATAATTATACTTAGAGATGAGACAGATTACAATTACGATGTTTCAGAGGTGGAATTTTTAATTGTATTATTTAAAACCAAGCCTGGGTCTCTGCCTTGCCATGGGTCAGGAGAGGGCGCCTGGGCAAGGGGACTGTCTCCATCCCGCCCCTTCCCCCAGGCCCAAGCAGAGCAGCCGCAGCTCTATACACCTCAGGCCGGGCTGACCGGCAGCACCTGCGGCACTTAGCCGGCCGCACCCCTGGGTGGGCGACTTGCCCTGCTGGGATGGACGCACACGGCCCTTTGTTCCCAGGAACCTGCAGCCCCGGCGGGAGGCAGAGCATCTGGGCTGACACGCGTCCACCCCTTGGAGGATCCGATTATCCTCAGAGCTGATCCAACCACTTGGGCAGACAGAGACCGTCACCATTGCCAAAAACCTCAATTCCACAAAACATCAGGTTTCCCAGATGGTGTTGTTTTCACTCTTTAGCGCCAAGCTCCTCACCTTCACAGGAGCTCGGTGTTTGCCTCTGGAGTGGTGGAACTTACTAGAAAGTGTAAAGGGTGGGGAGGGCAGCCCAGGGTTGGGCATAGGATGGAGGTAGCTGGGCTTGTCCAGCACAATTGCCCAGATACCCTGAACCACAACTGCCTCCTCCCCGCCCCCTCGCCCAGGACTTGGTCTCAGGCCTTGTGAGCAGTGAGATTGTGCCTCCCCATTCCAAGTGCCGGGGTGAGCAGCCCCAGCTCCCCAGAACACTCCCTGGCTTAGAGACAGGGCCTTACTGAGGCCACCCCAGAGAGAAACAGAGGCCCTCGGGTGGCTGTGGCCTGTTTAAAGAGAGGAAATTTGGACATAGACAGGTACAAATGACCACGTGAGGTCACAGTCCAGGGGAGAGGCTGGGTGCAGACCCTCCCTCACATCAGAAGGAACCGGCCGGGCCGGCGCCCTGCTCCCAGGCTTCTGTCCTCCACACCGAGATGGCAGATCTCTGAGCGATGCCATCTGTGGTTCTTCCCTGTGGCAGCCGTAGAACCTGCAAGTCATCCTTTAATCTCCTGACATCGTGCTTTCAGAAACAAACACACGTAACTTCCTAAAGGAGACACGTGCCCCACCAGTGACCCTGTGGAAAGATGCTCACAAGCACAGTCATTGGAGGACTGCAGGGCAAAACCACAGTGAAGAAACAAACGCGCTGACGGAACGGAGAAAGTAGGAAAGCCTGGCTCTCCCCGGTGCTGGTGAGTGTGGGGTGGAAAGGGTCCGCCCCCTCTGCACGACCGCCCGCACCTCCCCCACAGCTGTGTGTGCACCCGCAGCGCTCACACATGAGGACCCCTTCAGAGGGTTTGCAGATGCTTTGTTCATGGCAGGGAAAATCTGCAGAGAGGGAATCTGAATGTCCCTCCGCAGAGGCAGGGGCAGGGCATGGCAGTGTCTCCACATGACACAGACTCTCTCAGGGTGAAGGGGAGGCACTGCAGTGCCCAAGGCCATATCCACGGCTCCCACGTGTGTTGTGCTCCTGTCCACCGAGCTCCTGAGAGCAGCAAGTCTGCGTCTCACGGTGCTGGGGCACCCATGGGGTAGGGCCGGTGCTTTGTTTGGCTGGGAAGGGGCACAAAAGGAATCTTTCAGGACGTAGAAATGTCTAGTCCCGGCGACAGCAGCACAGGTGTGACACTCCTCAGGCGTCATCAAATGCGCCTCTTGGAGCAGCTGTGCTGCGTTGTGTGCAAACCGCACCTCAGTGTAAGTTGATTGGACCGTGTAAGACGGGCAGGAGCCTCCCTGTGCGGGGAGTGAGCTCCCACAGCAAGGCCAGACGCTTTGCTCTCTCCCTGTGAGCGTCTGAACTGCCCCGACCCAGGGCAGGCACCTAGTGAGCAGCCTGGGTGCAAGTGAGGCCCCACCCCAGACAGGCCCTGGGCACAGAGATTCCTATGGTCAGCCTGGTGCCACCTCATTTCCAGGGCTGCAGTTCAGGACCGTCCTCTCAGAAACCAGGTCTACCCACCACACACCCAAACCCATGTGTTAAAAGACCAGATTCTACCGAATTGCAAGCCCTCAGACATCTCCATGACTTCCTAAGTATCTTTTTAACTTCATATTAATACGGGGATACATTTGACTTGATTTCATAGTAGCTTTTTAATGTTAAAGTCTGAGTTGTAGTTGAGTCTTTCACCCAGGAAGTGTGCCATATGCCCATGCAAAAAGAAAGACATTTCATCAAAAGGACATTCATGCTCGAAAGTTTATAGCAGCATAATTCACAGTCACAAGGATGTGTAAACAACCCAAGTGCCCTTCAACATGTGAACAGATTAGTAGATTGTTCTATATGGAACACTGTTGAGCCATAAAACATGTGGAGATTTTGTAACAACCTGGGTGGAATTGGAGACAGTTCTCTTAAGCCAACTATCACAAGAGTAGAAAATCAAGCATCTTCTTGAGTATTTGGAACAGGAGGAGCAGTCGGGACCTGGAGCCCGCAGCCTCCCTCACACGAGAGAAGCTGGGACCGAGGAGCCCCTGCCCTGCCCTGGCTCTTCCCGCCCCCGGCTCCTGGGCCTTCACCAAGCATCGCTCCTTGACGGGAGCTCTTCCCACAGTGTGAATCCTGCCCTCCTTGTACCCCTCTATCTTTCCTTCCAGAGCCCTTGTTTTGTTCTCTTTAGGACGACCCTCATGTACGTGGGGATCCTTCATCATCCCTGACAGTAGGGCTTTTCTCTTCTGCCCCTTTTAGGGTCATTTCTTGCATTTGGACAATTTCCCAACACCCCAGTGCCTGGTGGGACCTCTTGCAAGGCTGCCTGCTCGGCGTTCTGAACCCAGCACGTTTCTGGCTGACTTTATGAATTACCCTTCCTGGGATTTTGAGGGACCTACAGATCTGCCTGTGACCTGTGTGTCCCCAGCTCACCCCTGAGGGATCCGTGCCCTCTTTGAGTGTCCTCGAGTGTGGAAATCAGGGCCCTCATGTGACATGAGGACTAGGAACTTGTCTTTCTCCAGGACGCCCTGCATGACAGTGAACACACACATGCTCCTGCCCTGGCTGTGAGGAGGCATGGCCGGCTACAGGGTCTAGGGTGGCAGGACAGATGGTGAGGCAAGTTCAAGGTTGAGAGACACTTCCTGGAGACACTCAAGCCACGCAGAATCGGACCCAGGGCCCCACCCCGGGCACTGGGTCGTTCCTTCCCTTGGGGAATCCTTCCCCCCTGCCGTGGAGTCCTGTCCCTCCCTGGAGGCTCCCATCCTTCCTGTCCACATTTCCAGGACCACAGCAGAGTGTCATGGGGTCACTTGTGGTGCCCCACTGAGAATTAGTCTGGCTAGAAAACGGCGGTTTCTAAAACCTTCGTGGGTCCTATTCGATGTTCTTCATCTGCGTTTGAGCAGACAGCATTTTCTGCTGGATTTTAGCAGGTTGCACTCCAGTCCTCTGCCCTTGAGGTGAAGAATGCACCCAGGAGGAGGCACCGCCTGCAGCTCACATGGAGCCTGAGTCACAGGGCCAGGAGAAACGTAATGACAATGGCACAGGCGCGCTCAGCGGTCCACATTTGGAAGAGGCAGGACTTCTCAGGAGCGATGAATGGTCCCGGGCGCATGGTCTTCGAGTGGTCTTGGCAGGAAACCTTGGCGCTATTGTGGACTTGAGAGGCCAGGTGCGCTCACAGCTGCGGGGGGGCAGGCCTGGGGCCGTGGTCAGGGACGTTTGCATCTGCTTTTCTTCTCCAGGTCTGCCGACACATCTATTCATTCTAATCAGAATCATAATACATAAGAAAAGAAAAGAAATTGCTCGTCCTCCGAAGAGCTTCTGAAGGAAGAGAAAAGAGCGCCCTGCTATTGGCACCGCCCTCTCGAGCCTCCGGGATGGAGTGCTGTGCTGGAGAACTGCAGGGTGGGGCTCCCTGGACACAGGCCCTAGAACCAATGGCCACGGGGGGGATGGGTGGGGCGCTCAGGTCACAGGGGACCTGCTGTGTTGGGGGCCACTTCCTTGCGGAGGGTGTGCCCACCTCCTGGCCGTTGCCCTGCTGTGGTGGGGGGGAGCCAGCAGGGGCCAGGGTAGGTTCTGGGTGAGCTCACAAGCCTACCTGGCCCTCACATCCTGGCCTTGGGCTCTGGACAGACAGAGGGGCCGCAGGCCCTAATGCCAATAACCTCCCAACCACCCCTACCCCAGTGCCACCCTTCTGTGGTCAGTGCCTGAAGTTTGTGTATCATGAGGCCACCAGCTGGTCCCCTGGGGTCAGTCGAATGAGTACACCAGCAAAGCCAGCCCTTCAGCCCCTGATGTCCTGCCAGGGTGGCCAGGAAGCCTCTGTCTGCAGACTTGAGTCCTCAGCATCAGGGTGGCTGCTCTGCCGGGGGAGGCAGGGTCCACACAGGAGCACAGCAGTGACATAGCTGGGGGCAGCTGGGGTCAGCTGGTGTCAGCTGGGGAAGCTTCCCTTTTGTCCTCTGAAGGTCACTGAAAACCATCTGACAGGAGCAGACTCGTGCAGAAAAGTCAAACAGATTTATCAGCATGCAGAGGGAGCTTCCGACAGACACCCCAGACAACGGGGCACAGACGGCTCTGCCCTGCTCAGAGGAGGGAGACCCTGAGAGGTGTGGATGACATCGGGGGCAGTAAGGGATTTTAGGGGGATTCAATGGGTTTGGAGAACATGCCGTGCCCTAGGCCCCGACAAGCCCTGCAGCTGTGTGACAGTTGTGACAGACTCTGGTCTTTCTTCCTGGACGCCACTCAGGGAAGGGACCAGTGGCCACTGTTTTCTCCTCAGGCTGTTCCAGACTTTAGGCAGAACTTCTGAGGACAGCTGACCCTATGACTGTGGAGTGGCAGGATCCAGAGACGGGGTGGGCCGGAGAGACTCAGAGGGGCTTCTTCAGCCCCCCAGGCAACCTGCCGTCTCTGGGGGCACTGGTGTCTGAGCCCAGCTCTGGTCGCCCACTCAACCACGTGGAGACCCTGCCCCCATGCCGGCTGTCCCCCCGGATACTGGCGTGCTCCCCCAGGCGTGGCCGTGTCCAAGAAGGCAGGGGAACAGAGTCGGGCACCTTGACTGACAAGTGCCCCCAGCACCCTATTTCTTACCTTAGCTGCTCTTTCCCAGCACCTCGAGAGCGTCAGTCCCACCTCCCAGACAGGGCCATGACCCTGCTCTGAGTTTCATGTGGAGAAGCAGGTCCAATTGAGGGCGCAGACACTGTGTCACCCCAGGGAATATAACCCGATACCCTGCCAGCCTTGGGGCTCATCTCCTGCTGTGACCTTGTGGAGTCCGCTTAACCTCCCTGGGCACCAGAGTCCCCATCTGCAAACGGGAACGGGGCAGCTGCTCGGAGTACATGTGTGTGGATCCTGTCACGTGATGTGACCGACGTGCCCACCTGCCCTGCTTGATTTCCAATCACCATCAGTGTGAGACCCCTGCTGGGAACACCCCATCAGGGGCTGGTCTCCAAGCAGGGCCCTGCCTGGAGCAGGCGGGGGTGGCCCTGAGACCAGCCGGCCAGATGACGCTGGGTGGACACCCCGAGCAGGGCCAGGACTGTGGTGTGAGGCTGAAAATCAAGACGGTGCTGCCTCCACCTCTGCTGATAGTGGACGACCCCATGTGGCCCAAACCCACAAGTCCCGTAACTCTGTCCCCTGAGAGAAGGTCCCTGGACAGACCACCCTCCTTACCTCGGGGACCTGCCATAGTCCCTGTGCAGACCTGATGGGCAGGTTACAGTTCCCACCAGCCCAAGGAATTCCATAAATAATCCAGACACATCCTCCTTTGGGACCAGGGCACTTCTCCTCTGTCCCTACAAAGCCTGCCTCCCACCCCACGCTATTCGCTCTGCCCCCTGTGGTCACGTGTGGCCGGGCCCTCCCTGGGCTGTGAGTCTCTGCACTAACAAACCACGGTCAATCCGTCTGTCCAACCCCCAAGCGTTGTGTTTGGCCATGTCTTCTCCCCAGAGTAGAAGTCACCACCTCACCAGTGGGGTGAAGGAAGGGACTAGAGCCAAGATCCTGACACCACAGGGCAGGAGGACCCGTCAGCCTGCTGGGCTTACCCCCCAGTCGGGCAACAGGTGCAGCCTCTAAGGAAACCGGCTTCCTCTCACCCCTGCACCAGGAAGAGCCAGGCACGCTCAGCTCCCAGGCACTTTCCTGAGGGTGACGTCAGGCCCCCGACAGGCCCCCACCTCGCCTTGTCTCGCCCAGGTGAGCAAACCGTGCCAAGGGACCGTGTGCCCACGCAGAGCACGTTAGCTCTGGGCTCGGTCTCATGCGGCTAATGAGCACAGCTTCTCCAAGGGCAGAGTCAAAGTTCCCATCTCTGGAGCGACCCAGGAGGCTTCAGGCCCACGTGTCAGTGAGCCATAAATCTTCAGGGGAATTTTCAAATGTAATTTTCTTCTCATGATTTTATTCCTGAGACTTACTTGGCTTGTTAATAAGCTGGCCTAAAAGGAACAACCATAAATAGCGATAACGTCACAGAAAACCATTCCAGCTCAGAATAGAAGGGCTGATTCTACAGCCCAGACATCAAATGAAAGGGAAGGAGAAGTCCACACAGGGCATCTGGGAGCCGGACACTGCAGAAACATCCCTCTTCCCGCAGCAAACACGAGGCGGGAACAGGGAAGAACGGCATGGGATGAGCCCACCCCCGGAAGTTGGGGAGGTCAGAGGGCGGCAGTCAGAGCCTTTGGCCGGGGCTCAGGCAGAAGGCAGCCCCTCTGAACTTCACCCCGAGGGGAGCTGGAGACACGGCCAACACTGAGACTCATGTCAGGCCGACCTGGGACCCAGAGACTGTGGTCGCTTCTCCCCTCCCCGGGCTATCCCGGGGCCAGCACCCACTCCTGTGTTGGGCCCTGGATGACTTCCTGACCACTGGTTCCCTCCACTCTTCCGGCTCCCTGCCTTGGTCTATTCCCGGCAGAAGTGTTGGTCATGACAGGCGTTTGCTGTATTTTATGATGCTGTGACTACTCAGGGGCCTTGGTGGTCTGGGAGGGACTGCCTCCCCCCCACGCGTACTCCCCCCGAACCCCTGCTGCCTTCACTGAGTGACCACGCACCCTCCCCAGCACTTCTCTTGCTCCCAGTAGGCCCAGGGTGTAGAGGACCATGCTTGCAAAGGACAGTTACTGATTCTTATCACACTAAAAGGGAATGCTGAGAACAGGACAGTCTCCTGGCAAGCCTAGAGACATTTCCTGACTTGGGGGCAATCCCCTAAGTAACTCAGTGTTCCGGAATGAGATAAGGCCGGTCACTCACTAGTAAGCATGTGTTAAACATTGATGCTTAGTAGTTCTTCATGAGGGTTGTAGGGAAAGAACACGTGAGGAAAGAGCACGTGGCAATCCTTACGCAGGCAGCCCTCATATGTAATTACCTGAACTCTCCACACCTGTTGTGTATGTCAATCACCTTAACTCTCCACACCTGTTGTGTATAACCTTAATAAATAGCTGTTGCGGAGGTGGCTCGGGGCTATCCTGCAACTAAGGTCAGCTCGCCTCCCTCAGCTTGTACTTCTAATCTGTGTCACGCCTGGTTCCTTCCTGCGGTGACCAAGACCAGGCCATAGGGGTCACGGGACCAGGGCCAGGCCCCTGTCAATGAGAGAGCATCCAGTGGTCGAGAGCCGGCGAACTTTCCCCTCTGCCCAGTCCTGATCTTTCAGGTCTGTCGTCCCTGCCTGACACATCCCCTCTGAGCTTTGGACGCTGACAAATTGGAAAGTAAGTCCACAGCCCCGAGGACACAGGCCTCCTTTAACAGTGTGGCCATTTGAATAGCGAAGCATTTCAAAGATAATCAGGCTTAAATGGACATTAATAGTCTGCCATTTTTACTTCAGAGCCCTCTTTTTAAAGAAAAAACATTCCACGTGGAGTCTAGCTCTCCCTGCCTGCTCCTGCCCTCCCTGTCGGCCCAGCCTGGGATGAGCCACCTGCAGGGCTGTCTCCTGGCAGCCTCTTCACACGTCTGCCAGGCGAATTCTGTCCTCACGCCTCCTTCAGAATGGCTGCGTCTGCTCTCCCGTTCCGGGAAAGATGCTTGGAATTCGGTTTCTGTTTTCTAGCTTTAGAATAGTGAGACTTCTAATCGGCAGCGTTTCTCTCTCCCATCCCTTCAGGTCTTCCTTTATGCCTCTCAGAAATTTTGTTGTTATTTCCATGGAAATTGTGTACATTTTTGATGAGGTTTATCCCGGGGCCGAGGTACTTTATTGATATTGTAAATATTCTAAGTAACAGTGATATCATACACCAAGGAAGAGGAACAAAGAGACAGCATTTTATACAACTCTCCATGGATTTGCTTTTTAGAGCACTGTAATATTCAGCTTTTATTTTGCCCTAAAGGTCGTATGCGGCACAGCAGCTTTATATTTAAAAGTAGTTCGAGGGCAGCACGTCTCTGATACCAGGTGGTGAAGAAGATTGGGCAGGCGGCAGAGGCGCCTTCCAGGGATGCGATCCTTGTACCCTCACTCCAAGGCCATCCACCTCGGGCTCCTCTTACTGTGGTGAGACGTAAATATTTTCTTCTTTTTTTATTGTTATAATTTCTAACTTGCTACTAGTGCAGAGGAATGGTTTTTATTTTGCGCACTGATTTTGTATCCAGCAACTTTCTCAGTTTCACTTTTTAGTTCTAATTGTAGATTTGCGGGGATTTTCTATTATTCATTGTCTACAAAAAGTGGACTTAATGCTTTCTTTCAAAGTCTCATGCCATTTATATTTCTTTTTCTTATTTTATTGCTTTAGCCATGACCTCCCTCCCAGCAAGTTAGAGTTAAATTTAAGAAGCCCTAACTAGCTGCTTTATGTTAATCTTAATCTGAATGTAAATGGTTCTATAATCTCATCTTTCAATATGTTTGCAGTATATTTTTGACTGCTGCCAAGTTTCCTAAGAAATATTGAGGGTGTGGGCTGCACCTGTGGCTCAAAGGACTAGGGCACTGGCCCCTTATACCGGAGGTGGTGGGTTCAAACCCAGCCCCGGCCAAAAACTGCAAAAAAAAAAGAAAGAAAGAAATATTGTGAATGCTAAAATCTATCATGTTTGACTCTCTATATATAAAGGAGCTGATGATTTTGTTATTTTGACCTTAATTGATTTTTTGATGCTGAACCAACCATATGTATTGATCTGAAGTCATTTGCAGTCATTTATTAGTTTTATTTCATTCTTTTTAAGTTGTATTCACTTTTTATTAACAAGAGTCCTTTCTCATTTTCTTATCAGTCATGTTAACAAGTTCTTTTTCTTAAATTAAAAAAATTGCTTTATATTTTATTGATTTATCCTTTTCTCTTTCATATTTCCTTTTACTTTCTTCAGATGTGTCTTAATTTTACTGCACCCTAGATTTGAACATTTGTTTATTTCAGGGGCGTAAGGCTGTGAATGCCCCTCTAAGTGCTGCTTTGACTACGTAAAATGTCCGTTCTGGTGTGGCCGATTCTTGTTGTCTCTGTTATAATTACATTGCTTTTCTGTCATTATTTACCTCTTTGCAAATCACATCACCTGAAAGCACATATGTTTTTCTATACCTGTGTTTTATTTATTGCATAGTAATCAGAGTTAAATTGTATTCATTAAAATGTTAAAATTGCACTAGTGTTTATTATAGTAAACATTTTTGTAAATGTTTCACACATGCTAGAAAAGTGTGATGATCAGGTGCGTGGATTTTATTATTAAAACTCCCTCAATCACACAATTATCTTTTTTGTTTAGCCCAAAAATTCATCTGTATTAAATTTGCCTTTTATGATAGTGAATACATTTGTTTCTTCCTATGATTCTTTAAGATACATATAATCTTATATATATATGTTCCCTCTATATATATAGAAGCTTTTACGAAGTGGACATGAATTTATAATGTTAACATCTTCCTATTTCTTACACCATCTGTCCTTAACTGACATTGTGTCTCAACTGCATCATGACACAGCTCAAAGTTGGATCAGGACATTAATACTGCTACTGGGATACCTACAAGGTGTATCTTTCAATCCCTTTATTGTTAAACTGGTATTGTTTGGTTTTGTTCATGTCTCTTGTAAAGTTATTGAACATTCACTCAGAGAACTCTCCTCCCAGCTGAGTTAAATCTGGTTGAAACCCTGGTGACCACTGGCACCTATGTCCTTCTTCACATCATCTCATTTGGACGTTGTGACTATTCTTCATGTGCCCTGGGTTTTGTTTGTTCTACCTTAGCTTTCCTTCTGCGTGTGTTTCACCCTTCCTGGGATAGCCTTTGGCAGTTCTCTTAATGAAGCTACATAGACTGACGATCCTTCGGTCCCGGCTGGCGGAGGCTGACGCCCCTGGGCTGGAACGAGCTTCCAGGCGGCTCGCTTCCTGAGGGGAAGCCGGTGTCCGTCTCTCGCCCCTTCAAGGGTAATGTCCCTTCGCCCCTCTGGTGGGTCTAAGGCTGCCTTCCATCCTTGCTCTCTGCAGTTCCCGTCATGCCTGCAGGAGTGGGTTTTCTCATTTATCCTCATAGGGACTGGAAGTGCACTTCAGACTGAGGCCGTGTGTCTCTGCACCTCAGCGATGTCTCCGTTCCTTCCCCAGGGCCTTCTCCTGCATGCTCTGTGTGGTTAGCGTCCCTGGATGCCTGCACTGTTTCCTCCAGCGCCTTTTCTAGTATTCCGACTCCTTTTCTGCACAAAGGGCCCTCCTGGGGCCTCATCCCCTCCGCGTCTCTCTTCCCATTTGACTTGAGGAGGATGGGGGCTGTGCTCATCCTACCTGCCAATGTTACATCGATGTCTACATTCCTTTTCTAATATTTCCCGATTTCAGCTTTTTCATAAAATACCTATTTTGGTTTTCTTTTCTTTCTAATTTCAAATTAATGTGAAGGTACACATTTTTAGGTTGCCTTCTTCTCCTTCTGGGGTAAAGTTCCAGTTGTAAAAGAGCCCCTCACCCCGGGGCGTGTTACACACCCTCACATTGCAGGGCAGGTCAGATCCTCCTCCTGCCCTCCCCCTCCCCTCCCTCCTCCCTCTCCCCCTACTAGACTATATTTCAGTTCTCTTGCTCATATGAGCATGTAATTATTTATATATCGGTTTCATATTAGTATGGAGTACATTGGATATTTATTTTTCCATTCTTGTGACACTTTACTGAAAAGAATGTATTTCAGCTCCATCCAGGTAAATGTAAAAGATGTAAAATCTCCGTCTTTCTAATGTCTGAATACTATTCCATGGTCTACACACACCACAGCTTGTTGATCCATTCTTGGGTTGATGGGCACTTCGGTTGCTTCCGCAACTTGGGAATAATGAATCGAGCTGCAGTGAACATTTGGTGCAAATGTCTTTGTGGGAAAATGATTTTTGTCCTTCTGGGTAGATACCCAGTCATGGGGTTACAGGGTCAAATGGACGTTCTATTTTTAGATCTTTGAAGATTCTCCATACTTCTCTTCAAAAAGGATGTCTCCTTTGGCAGTCCCCAGCAGTGCAGAAGTGTTCCCTTCTCACCACGTCCACTCCAGCATCTGGTGTTTGGGGGCTTTGCGATGTGGGCTCATCTTGCTGGGGTGAGGCGATCCCCTCGATATACTTATTTAAAATATCTGTCATATAGTTCAGCTAAGGTCTATTAATGTTTTGATTGTCCACTCTTTGCTCACCCTCTTTCTCAGTATTAGTTTCCTTGGAGTATTTTGGAATTTTCAGGTGAAATCACATTCGGAGTGGAACGTGTTGTTTCCCATCATTTTCATCTCTTCTGTCCCCCTTCATTCCACACCATCGCCCCACCCTCAGAGCCCTAGTCTAGACCCAGGTTGGGAGGCAGGGGTGGAGCCCCCATCCTGGGGAGACGTCAGGCAGGGGGCAGCTCCATACCAGGCCTGGTCGTATTTGGCATCAGACAAGAGCAGATGGGCAGGGAGCGGGCCTGCCCCACACCCACGTCCTGTGTTGCACTGCTGGAGGGCAAACTTAAAGTGCTCAAATCTCATCCAGTCAGAACATTAAACAATCCACACAATTCCATTCCCAGAAGGCTGCTAAGAAGCCCAGGTCTGCCCTGTCCACCGAGGGTGGACATGCTCTGCTGTGCAGCCTGTGAGGGTCTCTGTTGCAGCCACTCTGCTCCAAAACCGAGGCTCAGGGCACTCACAGGCGCAGGAGGCCAAGGTGTGTGGCTGTGTCCAGTAAAACCATGTTTACACAGTAGGCAGCAGCTGGGCTTGACCTGAGAGCTAGTTTACCAACCCATTTCCTAATGCAAATGGATATGAATACATCTTGAGCTGTCCATCTCCAAACAGATTCAGAGATTTCTTTTGCATGTAAAATACATACATATGAGGAAAAGTTTGATAAGCACTTCCTTCCAATATCTGAAATATCTCAAAAAACAGAGACTTTTGTTTTCATTTGTACAAAGTCAAGCAGAAATAAGTGAGTAAACAACACAATGCCAATCCTTCTATTATGTATATTTTTATAAATTTACATATTTTTACATTTCAGTGGACTCATTAAAGGAAGGATTTCACAGGCAATTTTCAACAATGCCTTCCTTTGGACTCCACACAGGGGTGTAGGCACCAGCGCTTTTCAATTAAATGTTTTATTTGGAGGTAACCTCAGCCCCAGCACACAGCTGTGAGCAGCGATTCAGCAAGATCTTATGGGTGCCCAGTTTTCCCTCAGCATAGCGTTCCATCCAACCGCGGTTTGGTGCCGCGCCCCAGAGCCCCACGGCCCAGTGATCTCGTTCAGACGTCCCTGGGTTCACTTGCACCTGGAAGTGCGTTTAGCTGTAAGCTAATGCTTCGTTTTTAAACTGAGACAATGCTGGAATGATATCCAGTGACCCCAGAGGAAGGGGCCCTTGGGAAAGCCCTGTTGTAACAGAAAGGTCATCAGCCATCTTCGTATCCCTTTTGTCTGCATTGATATCACTAGGACAGGATTATAAAAAAAGAAAAGAAAAAAGGAAGAAAAGAAAAAACAAAGTCGCTTAACCTGGGCTAATGACAGCAGGAAAGTTGCTACAAATCTGGATTAATGGAAGTCAGAGGGTGGCGAGCGCAGCAGTAATTATGCCGAGGTTAAAAGCTTTCGAAGCGGCCTTGCACTAGCAGGTTCCCACAAAGACCTCAGGGACCTAAACAAACTCCCGATATTTATTCAGGCTGAAATTCTGACTCTCATTTAGACTGGTAAATTAATAAGCTTGGAGACCTCGCCCCTTTCCTGACTAGGCTCTGCCTTTCATGTATCCCAGAGAGGGGCATTAACATTCCGTAATGCCGTCCATTACTGGGATTATTAATTCATCAGTTACACAGTTGAAAAATCTGATGAGTCAATAAGGCAAGTCGTGGGGAAAGTGTGAGACCCCAGTGAAAAATTAGCAGATTGCTTAGGAAATAATGTTCAAGAAGTGCTGATTAACAAAAGAAATTCTTTATGAAAATATTGAAGAGGATAAATATCTCCTTAAGAAGCTCTAAGGTCCTAATTAAACAGTGTGGGGCTGGGGCGGGAGTCCTGGCAGCAGGTTCTCTCTCTCTCTCTCTCTCTCCTGAGTCACAGCCTCGGCTCCCTGGGTGCAGGGCTCAGCCAGCACACTGGGGGTGGGGGTGGGAGGCACAGGGAGAAGCTGGCCATGGGAGGGACAGGGGGCAGTGACCAGGCACTGCTGACCTTGAGGGCACAAGTACAGGAGACCCTCAATCTCCTTGCAGCCTGGGAGTGGGAAAGGGAGGCCCAGCAGCACCTCCCACAGCCGTGTACAAGGAACACAAGTGGGCACTGGGTTCCTGGTGCTTCCCCACCGGCCTCCCCCAGAAAGATAAACTGGGTGTCTCGTAGGTTAGAGGTAGTTCATTGGACATGAGTCCTAACACTTAATGACAAGAGGGCAGATGACAGATTGTGGGCACCTCAATGGTGGGGCGGCGTCTTGGTCATCTTTTTAACCCTGTGATTAGCTGTGTGTCTGCAGAGAGACACTTAATTAAGGCTTGTGAAATGGCACTGAACAATGTCCCTGATGTTCAGACACCTGCATTCGGCACTTCCTAAGCTTCTGCATATACACCAGGTAAGGACGGATTGCCAGGGACTTGGTGACTGCCCTCCTCTCTCCCAGGGCCGGTGATCACTCATCTTTCTGTGACTTCCAGCAAGAAGCAGCTTCTGGTTAACAGCCAGAGTGCAGCACAGGGATGGGGGAGATTTCTGGGCTCCGAGCTCTCTGGGCCCTGACCTTCAACAACAAGCATCTGCCATTTCTGCTGCCTGGTGAGGAGTGTCCCGCAGGTAGGAGATGCCTGAGGTGCGCTGCCTCTGCCTGGCCCCCTGTCAGGACCACACCTTCTCCTCTCACCAGGGACGCTGGGAGGAGCACAAGCTTTCTGTCCTGCTCTTTGCTTACCAGATGTCAAAGGGGCCAACGGCCTGAGAGCCGACCTGTAATGAGTGACCACACCTCCCAACAGGGCCTGGTGCAGCGGGGCCAGGCAACCAGGCACACCTGTGAGATACGTGGACATATTTTCTCAGGTTTGGCTGTGGAGAAAGGGGGCAAGGCCTTGAGCCAGCTGTATCCCCAAAAGGAAGGACTGGGAAGGAGGTGCCAGAATGGTGGGTGGGCACTGAGGAGGTTCTGGACGGGAGGTGGACACGAGTGCCCCTCTGAGACTGGGGAGGGGTGTGTCAGGGCTGTATCCAGGGGCACAAGTGCCCGCCCTCTGAAGACTCTCCTTGAGGCACCCGTCTGCCTCTTCACTTGTTTCCTCATCCTCTTTCTCCCACAGGCCAGGAAAAGCGGGGTCCCAGCTGTGGGCATGAAGAGGGCAGGGCCCAGCTCTTCCCAGGGGGCACACCTTCCAGTTGGCCATGCGGCCAGGAGGCAGGAGTACTGTGGTCAGTCCATTTCTGTCCAGACCACTCCTCAGCACACAGCACACGTGGCCTCACCACTCGCTCTGTGGAGTGAAGCCTGCCACACCCTCTGGGCGTCCGTGAATGCCAGTGAGGGGCACAGCCCTGGGTCTCACGGAGCCACAGCACAGTCTGCACAGCCGTGGGCCTCACGGAGCCACAGCAGAGTCTGCACAGCCCTGGGCCTCACGGAGCTGCAGCGGAGTTTGCCTCCCGGGCACTCCTGGTGGGATCCCTTCAGGACTCCCCATCTTCTGGGTGGGTCCCCGTATGTCTGTGTTTTCCTGGCCCCCCCATATTGACTTTCCTTATCCGCACCTGGGGGGCGTGAAATCACTCCAGGTATTGGGAGGACCAGACAGAAGACTGAGAAACAGCAGCTCGGAGTCACTGTGCATACCGGAGAGCCAGCCGCTGTTGCCGCTGAGTCCTCTGCACCTTCCCTTGTCACGGACGCAGGTGGCTTCTGAGCAGGGCGGAGACCGCTGGTTCCAGGCTTGTGTGACACACTGGACTAAACACCAGGCTTCCTAGGAGAGGCCGGCAGCAGGCAGCCAGGGTCGGGTTGAGGAAGGCACTGGCCTCAGTGGGGGCCTGTGTCTTCAGAGGGCAGTTCCCTGAGCCCCTGCTTGGTGCTCAGCACGGCCTGGGGCCTCAGTCCCATCTCTGTGAAGATGTCACCATGTCAGTGTACAATGCGCTCACCCGCTCCTGCCCTGGGAAGCCTCCAACACAGAACTACTGTGGCCCTGCCCAGAGATGGCCCCTGCAGGACTTGTCCAAGGTGCTGGACAAGGACACGGTTGGGAATTGGCTGTGACTGGGTTCCCTACAAGCCATTAACTACCAGGGCCACGTGAGGGCAGTGCCAACAGAGAGGAGAGCGCAGGGACCATCCTGTTCTGGAGGTGGACAGGACTCTGCTGGGTGGGGCCAGATAGGAGGAGCCCAGCCCCTGAGCTCAGTCCCGAGGGCCGTCCTCAAGTTGCCAGCCCCTTCCCAGCTCATCCCGGCCATGGCAGCAGGGCTGCACGTCCTCTTGTCTGCCAGGTGGCTGGACAGGGCGGGTAGGCCAGAGGAGCCCACCTATCTGCCTCTGAACTCCCCGTCAAGGGCACGTGGGCACACGGAGGGGAAGGTGCTGGCGAGTGGAAACACACATTGTCACTACGAGCCATCATGCCGGGCTCACTCCTGATCCTTCATAATTGGATCAGGGGCCCTGGGTGCCTACAAGGTTGACACCCCCAGACTTCAGCCAAGTGCCTGAGCAGCCGGCCTTGTGCACAAGAACGATGCCTGTGGGCATGAGGAGCGAGGCGGCGGGCTCACGGACTCTGCCCCTGCTGTTCTGTGATGGATGTCGCCTCCAGAGCACAGCCACAGTCTCTGCATGGCCAGAAAGCTTATGGATGGCTGGAGGGGGCTCTGAAGGACTCTGGTGGGGCCATGTGAGTTCCACACAAGCTCAGAGCGCAAACAAATGAACGGGTGACTTCACAGAGGCACTGGACGGCCCTGAGGCAGAACCATGGGGCCGTCTCTGGCCACAGGTGCTGGAGAAAGCCTGGCTGGCCCCATGTGACTGTCTCATGGCCAGTGTCTCTGCGTGTGAGGGGGAAGCTCCTAGGAATTCATGCCCTTAGAGTCTAAGAGAAGCCAAGCTCAGAACAGGAGAGAGGACACTTTGCTTCACTCTGGCCTGGTCAGATCACCACTGGGCACTGTGTTCTGGGGACCCTGATTAAGGAGGTGACTTCTTAACAGGTATCCATTGTGGGCATGACGGACATAGTGTGGTCAAGGCACAGCAGACAGGAGGGGGGGATGAATGTGGAGGACAGACTCCCCACCACACCTCCCTGGATGGTGTGTGATGGAGGAAAAAGACACCCACCGGCTCCTGGTCCCCCTGGGTGTGGAGGCTGCGAGTGTAGGCGGCAGGCAGGGGCCTCCAGGGCACAGGTGCCCACAGTGGAGTAGGCTGCCCTGAGGCCGTGTGGGCAAGGAAAGGCCTGGCAGCCACCTGACCAGGATTCGGGACAGATAGGCATTTGCAATAAATGACCATGTGGTCCTTCGACACCTGAGGATTCCCCAGAGGAGCCACCTTGGGGTTGAACACAGTGGAGTGAGCTGTGGCCATGGCCTGCCCCTGCTAGCATGACCCCTGAGCCTGAGGGTCACCAGAGGTGTCAGGGGAGGGGTCAGGAGATGGGTGTGTTGGGAAGACAGTCAGGAGGCAGGAAAGATGCTGGCAGTCCCCGCAGGAGGTGGCCAGCAGGAGGGCAGGGCAGTGCAGATGGTCATGGCTGCGGTGGTGTTTTCAGGGACCCCGTGGAGCACTGTGTACAGGCTCTTTCTTCTCACGGGGCAGACCCAGAACTGGCACCAGAAGCTCTTTACCTGTACAGGCAGCCGCCTGCACCTGCTCCTCTCCGCTCTGCCCCTCCCCTCAGGCTGCAGCAGTTCCTGGGGGCAGACAGTCCCCAGCACTGGTGAAGGCACATCCTCCCAGGACCAGGGAGCCCATGGGGTCTGCAGGGGAACCAACTCCTGCTCTGGCTGAAAGCAGCCAGCAGGACCCTTCTCGCTCAGCCTCTCCCCAGAATCAGGGTGCGGATTTGGGGGACTGTCCAGGTGGTCTAGCCTTCAGAGACAAGTTTATCCAACTTCCCAAGAAGCAGATCACTGAGGATTCCTGGGGGGCCAGAATTAGACTGGACAGGAGCATCGTCCTGAACAGTTGTCCTTCCTGACAGGATATTATCACACCTGCTCTCTCTGCTCCCTGTGCTTCTGCGCGTAACAGGTCCAGGAGTCTTAACCTCCTCAACAAGCTAATGACAGCCCACGATTCCTGACACAGAAGCACATCCTGACCTTCTGCACCCCGATTTCTCCCACCTGAATTCTGCCCCAAGCCCCCTCAGTTATAGGCCCTGCCAGGCCCAGCCCTGCCCCCTGCCAGGCTTAGGCTCTGGAGCAGGGAGTGATGGTCACACAGAACAGATGAGTGAACACAGACGGACCCTCATGGGCACAGTAGTCCACAGCCCACACCTGGGCTTAATTCTTGTAGCACCCACACTTTAAGTACATTTTTAAAAGATCAGTTCCCTTAGACAAAAATTAAGTGACCAATATAAAATAATGGCATATAAATCATAATATGTATTTACATGAAGTGTTCTAAAACTTTATCCCCAGGGTAGAGCAAACATTTGATCGTTAAAGCTGGTTCCGTTCACTGAGCACGATGTGCCAGGACACCCCTGAGACGTCCTCCCAGGCCAGCCTTCACTTCCAGGTCTCTGATGGGTGCAGCAGCTCACGGAGGCACAGGGTTCCCGGGATCATCAGGGCTGGTGACTTTTTGATGTACTAAAATCTCAGCAAAACCCAACAAATAATCAGGGAACATATCCTCTCTGACACAGGCAGAGTAGAGAGATCCTGGTGCTCAAAGTTTTCATAAAGTATCTGACATATTTTCCTCTCCCAGAAACTCCCAGGACTGTCTTAGTTTCCTCATTCAAACCCAAGGTGTGGTTGCCCAACCCGGGCTCTCCGCTGCCTGGGCAGATGTGGCAACTCTCTGCCCCACCTGGCTCCCCCAGGCAACTGGGCTCAAGGCTAAGTGGTACGCATGGCGTCACAGTCTGTGTCCTCCCTGGTCTCTGCCCGTCACTCACACCCCTCCGTCCGTCTCTCTTGACAGCACCCATGCATACAGACAAGCCTCACACTCAGTGTGACGGACTGAACAAAAGCTGGATAAAGGGAGAATTTTGATTAAGTGATTAGGCATTGTTGAATTGCAGGGAGGGGATCGATGAACAGTTAAGACTGATAACACAGTTAAGGCACAGAAGGCAAAATAGTTGAAAACACCACTTGATCCAGCCACGTCCATGGCCGGTGCAGTCAGGCCCTCTGCAAATCGCAGGCTGACAAAGTCAATGGTTTGGAATGGGGCGCAACAGCCAATCTGCTGAAGACTCCGGCCTGCTCATGTGCCAGTGCAGGTGCCTGACAAGGAACCAAAAGTAAATTTTAAAGAGAGCAGGCCCAAGTCACAAGCAATCTCCTGTTCCAGCACAATTGATATCCACTAATTCCCTGCTGTTTAGAGGTGACAGCCCTCCCAGAGCAGAGCAGAGCAGAGGCAGGGCAGAGGCGGCGCTGGCAGGGCTGCTGCTGGCTCATGGAAGGAAGTCCCCTTTTGCAGGCATGGGAATAGCTGGGGTTTGGCTGGACGTGTCCAGCTGGAGCTGCCACCTCTTGGCCTGGTGGAGGCTCTGTGTGGCGTCTCCCAGACCCCGGGGAGCTGGGCCGAAGGGGCCAGCCCTTGAGGAATGTGGTGGTCTGTGTGGCGCAGTCACAAAAGTGGGGGGAGGGCAGGAGTCAGGAGAATAGGGCTGGTGTGGACCTGAGGGTGACCATGGAGAGAAAAGTCATGTTTCAGTCGAGGCCACAGCACTGAGGTTCTCAGTTCTGGGATCCCTCCACCTGGTTATGAAGCTCCAGAGTGGAGTCTCTGATTTTACTCCCACCCTCCTGCCTCGGCATAACTGACCCTCACCCTGCAGGCAGGAGCTGGACAACTTGACCGCTTGTCCTGACCTGCAAAGAAATCACGTAACTCCAAACCAGGAAATCCAGTGCATCCCCCAAAGTCTGGAAGCCTCCCGGCTGACCACATTCTGGGCCCAGAAGCAGGGGCTCCAGCTATTCATCTTCATTTTTATTTTATTTTTGCACAAAAACTCCTTTTAAATGCTGACTGCTCATACCACCCAGGAAATATCCTCTACTAACAAGTCCCAATGTGCCCTTCATGAACAAAGGCGATGGAACGAACGTCCCTTCTTTCTCAGACAAGAGTGAGGTCTGACAGATTCTCTCCTCGGCCACCCTCGGATCAGGCCCACCCGTGCACTGCCTGTGCAATCCAGTTTTCGCCAAGACCCCTGCCGGCAATATCTTGTCACCCTCAACGCCTGGTTAGATTCCTGGTCCCAGGCAAGGTCTGGACATCCTGGCCTGTTCTCAGCAAGATCCTGTTAGGTCAGTTCAGCCAGAGCCCCCCTCAGCCCCGGTGTGTCCTGGCAAATCTTTGTCCCCCTCCTTGCACCCTGGCTGGAAACTCCACTCCTCCCGGCTGTGTTCAGAGTGAGGCCCATTCCTATGCCGAAGTCTCTTCCCCACTGCGATGGGCCTGAGTAGAACCTGCTTGCTGTTTTAACCACTGTCCACCTCTGGTATTCTTTGGCAGGCCCTGGTTAAGTTCACATTGGTCTAACAGCCCACTCGAGTAGCTCAGCCTGCTGCCCCCACCCAGGCACAGATGTGTCCCCTTTTGTCCGGTGGCTGACCTTGGGGAGCAGACCCCCACTCCAGGCCACCTGTCTGGTGTGCTGACGAGGCTGCTGGCCCCTGTGATCTGCACTGGTCAGAGAGTGCCCAGAGGTCCCCGTGAACTTCTTTCTTTGAATGTGAAGCTGCCGCCAGGCCCAGAGTTGCTCCCCCGTCACAGGGGTTCCCTGAGCCTTGGCCCTCCAGGAACCCTAGAACCCCAGCATGGTGTATAGAGGGGGGCTTCATCAACTGGGATCTCACGGCCTTGGGCAGGGCTCAGGGCTGGGAACAAGAAGGCCAGTGGTGTGGGGCCCTCCCAGGACCATGGGAGCCATCGGTCAATAATGGTTCCCCTGGACACCCAGGGAAGCAACATGTGACCCCAGAACTCTCCATCCTGCTGAAGACAGTGCCCCATCCAGTTTGGGGCTGTGCCTCGTGGCACAGTTAAAAAATATGTATTCAGTCTCTGTCACTGGTTCCTGGCACTGAGTTGCTAAAACCTCCCCAACTTTCTGAGTGACAGGTGCACTTTGGTAGCTCATGAGGACCGTGCACCAGCTGTGCTCATGACGTTGCTCCTGACTGGTCCCTGGTTGACGCTGGGTGAGTAGAGAGCTGAGTCATCAGCCACCTACCCCAGCGACAGACCGATTCCCTCACCAGTGCCCAATGATTTAAGCTGTCATTGTCATTGGCGAAGCCGCTGTCAGCACCGGTGCTCATCCACCTTCTACAGCAGAACCTGCTCTGGGTGGTGAGCAAACCAGAATTGTGTGTACATAAAGGTGCGTTCCCACCTGAGCGTCTGGCTAGTCTCTGCCGTGTGAGGGTTTAAGTGTGATTCTGTCCGGTGTGTTAGCACCTGCCTTCTGCTGCATCTACTCTGCCAGTTAAGGGTGAGAAGTCAGTCACCCCATAAACCTCCCAGAAGCCTGAAATAAACCCTGCTGCAGAACTAATTCTCTGCTCCAGCCAGGCAGCCCTGCTTTAATTTCAATGAATGCAGAGTAAACGCACCACAGTCATTTCCAAGTCATAAACTCCTTGGAAAGGACAGGCGGAGACCTGTTAATATGCCAGGCAAGAGGTGGAATATTCTCCATCGATTGAAGGCTTCCGAGCAAGCCAGGCTCCTGGAGCTAAAGCGTTTCACGAGCAGCTGTGCCCCTCACCATCTTCTCTGGCTTCAGTTCTCCTGTTCTTGGGAAAAAGTCACCTTCCCTGGAGGGAAAATAGAGTCCTGAACTTGGGCAGCTTGATCTCCGACAACGCACCTAACTGGCAGGAGTGAGGGCCCCGCCGGCGCGGAGGTCACTCGTGGCTGTCCACACTTCAGAAGAGCAACTGGAAATGGCACCAAAGATGGACACGTGGACTCAGGGGCCTCCCCCTGCTGGAGGGGGCGCGGCGTCTCTGCAGCAGGGAAGGACTCCACTCGAGTTCCCCAAACCGTCGCCAGGAAGAGGGGCTGACGCCCAAGCCTGCTCCTCCTGGGACCTCATTCTGTTTTATCCACAGAACAAGGTCGAGTGGATGGTACTTCTCAAACGTCACGTGTGGCACATGCTTCACACGGCTCCTGCGGCTGCCTGCCCGGAACGGCCACTCGCTGACGTGTCTGTAGACGACTTTGCCCCCCTCACTGTTGACGTGCACGTGTCTGCACAGGCCTGGCCTGAGGGTCAGTGTCCTGTTTAGGTTTATACAATGCACATTAACCTCACGTGAAATGCAATTTAACACACAAACATCTCTTAGGGTAAGAATTATCTTCTCTTTGTCAGCCGCTCTCCCCTGGCTCCGGCACACGGGCACCAAGACTGGTCCTCACAGCCACAGACGGGCCTGGGTCCTTCTCTGTGCTGAGACCGTGGTGGAGGTGAGAAGGAGTTGGTACAGCGGGGACCCAGCTGCCCCGTGCTGGTAGAGGGTGCGGGCACCTGTGCTCAGGCTGTGCAGTTACCAGGTGAGATGCTCTGCGGCCGCATCAGTGATCACCCCCATCAGTGACGCCCCACGTCTGTGCTGAAGGGAGGGCGTCTGGAAATGTTTTGTGGAAATGCCTGCAGGCCTGAGGGTGCCCCCATCAGAGGAGCTTCATGGAGGCGGCTGACCCCATGCCCCAGCAGTGGTGAGGACAGGACGGGCCAGGGGCCAGGGCAGGGCAGAAGGCATACAGCTCTTTTCCTCACACACTGTGCCAAGTTCACACATGACGAGGGGCTGATGACCTGCTCACAGACCTGGTGCTGTGAACTCGGGAGTGTGCAGCCTCATGCGCCCCTCCACCACGGCCACCTGTCCTTCAGAGTTGGTCAGCCCCCGGAGCTGCCCAGTGTCCACCCAACACTGCCAGTGTCACTTCTGGGCTGGGCCTGAGCCAGAGCTCACTCCACACCTGGGCCTGGGTGCCATTAGGCTGAGCTCCCTGGGGGGTCCATTTCATTCGGTGTCGGGGCAACCCCCACCTGTGGGGACCCCTTCCTCAGGCCAACCTATCACCAATACACCCCAAACACCTGTTGCTTGTGGACCAGACAGCCAGGCACCTCCTGGGCCCACAGGAGGAGAAACAGGAGGTCATGACTCCAGGCAGCAAAAGTGTGCTCAGGGTGACGAGGCTGGGCAGTTATAACGTGTCCTCGCAGCACTGTGATCTCCTAATCAATTCTTCTGAGCTTCCCACATGGCACTCTGCTTTTCATAATATAATTTAATTTTTATGTACAGATTTTCCTGAAGGGCATAAATGCATTTTCACTTTATGCCCCAGTAATTCAGTTTTAAACCAAGCATAAAAACTCAATAAACAGCAAAGACCTAACTGCATATGCCAGGCCCGTGACCTTTCACTGTTATTGTTGAATAAATAAGAAAGTAGATAGAAGTGACGTGCGGAGTCCACCAAAGAGTCTCCATTGTCTGGGAGAAAATGAGGAGGAATTGACAATAATTTGATAGTTCATGCTTGAGAGAGCTCCCGATTGGGAGTGTGAGGCGCGGAGATTGGCTCAGGGGCATCGCTGGAGAGCGGGTGCTCCCCAACCTTGAGACCGAGGCCCGCGCCGGCTGGAAACCAAAGCAGAGAGGCTTTGTGCCCACAGCCTGCACGGACAGGCCGAGTGAGGACAGGCCCGAGGGACCCCAAGCACACAGACGTCCCCACTGGTCTCTCAGACCCCACCAGCCCGAAGCCATGCCAGCCTCTTGCAGGCTGCTTGGCAAGAACAAAGGGCAATTACTGAGGGATTTGCTCAGAGCCAACCTCTTTCATGAGCCCCTTGGACGATGTCTGGGGTGATTTGAACTGGAATTCCCTTAATCCCCACAATTTGAACCAGACACAGAGTCTCTGCCTCCCCCCCAGGATCCCCTCCCTGAGCCCCTCACCTGAGCCTGGACACGTCCTATTCTGAGCAGATCGGTTGCCACCAGAAACAGGCGCTGTTCTCACCAGGTGCTCCTGCCGCTCATTACATGAGGGACGCAGTGAGGGGACACCTGCTCAGTCTCAGCTGAAGATTCTCGTCCAGTTAAACCCAGGAGTGTCCACACACACCACTGCTCCCTGGCTGTGTGGGGACCCGGCCAGGGTGAGCAGGACACAGCGTGGCAGCTTCTGACCAGACGGTTGCTGGATTCTGCGTCAATCCTCCCCGAGACTTCTGGGCCCTCTGTCCACTGAGAGTCCAGCTACTGGCCTGACCCCAGATCCACACCCAAGAGCTCCCTCACGCGTCGTCTCCCCTGTCTGTCACTCTACCTCCTGAGCTGCTCCCGCAAGTCCCCTCTGGGCAGGAGAGGAGCAGCCTCCCCCAGGAACTGCCCTGTGTGGGCGTGGAGAGAGGGGGACTCCTGCACTGCTGACCGGGCTGCTCTCTGGTTCAGCCTCTATGGAAAGAAGCAGGGCGAGTCCACAAAGAGCTGACAGTGGACCTCCCATCAGATCCCGCAATCCCATTGCTGGGTATCTACCCAGAAGGAAAAATAGACATTCTACCATAGCGACATTTGCACTCAAATGTTTATAGCGGCTCAATGCATAATCACAGAGATGTGGAAACAGCCCAAGTGTCCATCAACCCACGAATGGATTAATAAACGGTGGCATATGTACATCACGGAAAGATGGAGGCTTTACATCTTTCATATTTACCTGGAAGAATTTAGAACACATTCTCCTAAGTATCTCAAGAATGGAAAATCAAGCATCCCATGTACTCAATAATAAGCTGAAACTAGTAGATTAACGACTACAGACCGACACGGGAGAAAAACTCAATTACATTCAAGAAGGAGGGAGGAGGGAGGGGCCTGATAAGCTCCCAGCTAACAGGACCATGTGCACAGCCCTGGGTGGAGGTCACGGACACGACTTTGACTTTATCTTACAAACACAAGCAATGTAACCTCATCATATGTACCCTCATATCAGTCTGAAATTTTGAAAGAGCCAAAAAAATAAAAACAGAAAAATTTAGAAAGAATCATGGAATAAATTTTTTTAAAAAGAAACAAATTTCTTCCTACCCCATGGAAATGAAATTATTCCCTTGTACTGATTTATAAAACTTGTTACTTCATCTTTTACGTTTTGGGCTGCAATCCAAATAGGATTAATTTTTGCAGATGGTGTGAATTGGGGTCAAATTTCATTTTTTACAATGAGAAGAACCACTGCTGTTTACTCAAATCTCTAAGTGACATTTCTGCTTCTTCCTTTACTTACACTACAGCTCACCAGTTCTGCTTCTGGTGTCTCCATTGTGTTCTGTCTTAAAAGCAGAACTTGGTCAAGCATGCTCCTCTTCAAAAAAAAGAAATGAAAAGGAAAAAAAGAGAGAGAAAAGAAGGAAGAAGGAAAGAGAAAAGGAACGAGATAGGAATTTTATTGGGATTGAATCCATTTTTCTCCTCTTTAGGAAGGGAGTTGTCGTCTTCATAATATTTGTGCATATAACACACAGTCCATGTACACACCACATCTCTGCAAAAGTTTCCATCTTATTTAAATTTTTCAGAGATTTTTGTAATTTTCTTTGAAAATATATGTTTTCTTGTATCTATTGCTTCCATTTTAATTTTGGGGGGCATTATTATAAATATTATGTTTCCATTATTCCAATGTTTGATTTTGTCAATTTCAATAAATCATTTGAGAAAAGCATGTGATTTGGGGCCTTTAATTTATTGGTGTGGAGAGATGTATAAATTGATTTCTGCTGTTACACCCTCTACGGTTCCGGGGTCAACCCAGTTTCCTTTCTACATAGGATCACTTTCCTTTGCTGTTACTAAGATCCTGGAGTCTCCATTTGTGGGTGAGACTATTCTGTTTATGCCTTTCTTGTAATGAAAGAGTCTTGTTTAATATTAATGCTGTTCCACTGTCAAGGTTATATTAGTGCCTTAAAAGAAGTTGGGGACACTCACACTCCATATTTTGTTCCAAAAGTGTTTTCTGTCTCTTTTTCTCTCTAAATGATCTAAAACTTGGGCTTCCTTTGTGGGAAGAATTTTTATCTGTTTCAACTTCATAAATGTTAATATAACAACTATTATTTTAACCTCAACTTCAATTAGAGCTGTTATCTTTCTTGTCATTTGCCTATTACACTCAATTGTTTTAATTTTTAGTGTTAAATTGTTTACGTTCTTGTCTTATATTTTTAATTTTGTCTGTTTTTAAAGCTATGACACTTTTATTCCTGGAAAGGTGTGGGTTTTTTTAAATCAATCTTTGCAATCCTGTGATTCTTCTCAAAGAACCATCATTTCACTTGGTTGCCTTCACTTTCAGTACATGGGTTTCTGTGTCCTGTTTCTTAATACTACTTTGCTCTTTATTATATTAGATTATCCTATTTTCCCTTCCTTCCTTTGCTCCTTCCTTTTTTTTTTTCTTTTTCTTTTTTGAGTCAGGGCCCCACTCTGTCACCCAGGTTGGAATGAGTAGCATCACAGCTCACAGCAACCTCAAACTCCTGGGCTCAAGTGATCATCCTTCCTCAGCCTCCCAAGTAGCTGGGACCACAAGCGTCCACCACAGGCCTGGACAATTTTTTCTATTTTTAATTGAGATGAGGTCTTGCTCTTGTTCAGGCCTTAAACTCCTGAGCTCAAATGATCCTCTTGCCTCAAACTCCCAGAGTGCTGGGATTGCAGATGTGAGCCACCACACCCATCCTATTTCTTTATACAGACGGTGCAAAAAAAATGCATACACATTTTAAGAAAGAAAAAAACTATATTAAAATTGTAATACTCAATTATATACCATATATAATTATTCATAACAAAAAATGAATACAAGTCTCATTTGACTTCTCAATTACAAGAGTGCTCAAAGTACATACATAATATAACATGTAATACATAGATAATTGCTCATAATATGTATACATATTTTTGGCCCCCCATATACGTTACTTGTTGAGCTATCAATCTTTTCATTAAATCATCCATTTAATTAATGATAAAAAATTTTCTGTAGAAAAGTATCCTCTATCTTTCAATGTGTTCATACTAATTTCTAAAAAAGTTTATTCTTTTACTTATTTTTAAATTAACATCAAGCAAAATAGAATTTTTAAACTGTTTAAACAGTTATATGAGTTTTAATGTTTTAGATACAAGTAGCCACCAAGATGCCCAGTGTGCAGGCGAGCCCGTGGCGGCCAGGCTGTCCCGGAGCTGCCCCTGGCTGCCCCGCCGGCTGCTCTCATCGCAAGAGTTGCACCTTCTTAAGAGTGGTGCACAAGAACTTCAGAGCAGTGGTCTCTAGCTGTGTCCCATGGCACACTGGTGTGCTGCGAAGTTTTAAAGATCTTTAATTAAATTATTTTCAAAAGAAGTTCAAAGCGCACTAAGTATATTCCTTTTTTAAATTCTTTTATTCTGTTGTTGTTGAACATAATTTAAGTGTGCCACGGAAGTTTAACCATGTAAATTCAAGTGTGCCGTGAGATAAAAACAGTTGAAAAACACTGGTGAGAGTATGCAAGCTTTTGAGGAAACTTTTTTTTAGACAGAGGGATTACAGGCTGGGCCGCAATGCCCAGCCAATATGCAAGCTTCTGAGACCAACGTCTTTCACTTAGTATAATTCCCCTGAATCATTTCAAAGTGCCGATACGGTATTCGTTATTGCTGAGTAAGACTGCACTGTGTGACTCAAATGCATGGATCATGCTGTATTCCACCCTGCATTTCCTGAGTTATGGACATATTACAGTTTACCAATTCATCTGCTGAAGAACATTTGGTTTGTTTCCAGTACTGGGCTGTGAACAGAGCTGCTATAAGAACCAGTGTACATCTTTTATACGAACATGAATTTCCACACTCTTGGATAATTACAGAAGTGTCAATGGACAAATGTTTGTTTAACTTTATAAGAAATGGCCAAAATGATGGCCTTCCCTCCAGCAGTGCGCAACGATGCCCCCATGGGCTGCAAGCGTAGTCAGTAGTTTTAATTTCAGCCATTTAAACAGGGGTGAGGTGACACCGCATGTGGCTGTAATTTGCATTTACCTAAAAGCTAATAATGTGGCACATGTTGTCATGTGCTTTGTGGCTACCAATGTCTCTGCTTTGGTGAAGTTTATGTTCAAGCTTTTTGCCCATTTTAAAATTGTGCTGCTTTTTTCCCTTGCTGTTGAGTTTCCAGAGTTCTTTATGTATTCCAGATACAAGTATTTATTGGATGTGTGATTTTCAAATGTCTTCTCACAGGCTGTAACTATCTTTCTATCCACTCAGCGGTGTCTTTTGCAGAGAAATAGTAATCTTGATAACTTTATAATTTTTCAGTTTTTAAAATGAACCTCACTTTTGGTGCCATGTCTAAGAACTTTATGTCTGACCCAGGTCACAAAGATTTGCTCCGATGATTTCTTCTAAAACATGTATAGTTTCACTTTTCACCGTTAGACCTGTGGTGTATTCTGAGTTCACGTTTATGTAAGATGTGAGGTTTAACCAAGGTTTCCTTTGGTGTAAACTGATACCCAGTTATCCGAACACCTTTTGTGGAAAGACTCCCCTTGGCTATGGAATCGCCTTTGCACCTTGTTAACAATCAATTGACCACATCTGTGTGGGTCTCATTCTGGACTCTCCATCCATCCCATTATCTAAGCGTTATCTCTTCACCGAGATGACAGAATTCACGGCTGCAGCTGGAAGCAAGAGTCAATAGTGAGGTAGTAGAATTTGTCCAATTTGGATTTTCATTCATTCAAAATTGTTTAACCCATTCTAGATTCTTTTTGTCTGTGTAAATTTTAGAATCAGCTGCTCTATGTCTACAAGAAATTGTGCTGACTAGATGTAATTTGAATCTGTACATAAATTTGCGGGGGAAATAAACATTTTTCTTATGCTAAATATTCCAGTCCATTAATACAGTCGGTCTCTCAGCTATTGGGTCTTCCTTGATTACTTTCATCAGCGCTTAGTAAATTTTAGCACGAAGATAATGTACATGTCTTGTTAGATTTATCCCTGTTTCCTTGGGTGAGCTGTTGTAAATGGCATTGTTAGTTTTTTATTTTCTTTGTTCATTGCTAGTAAATAGATTTATTCTTACCCTTAGGATTTCTTTTATTTCACTGGCTTTAGACTTCTTTTGTTAATTTCTCTCTAATATTTTTAATTGACAAATAATAATTGTACATGTTCATGAGACATGTAGTGGTGTTTCTATTATAGATATAAAATGCTGGTGATCAGATCACTGTAAGCAGCATGTTTTCATCTCCCACCTTTGTCAGTCTTGTTTTGTTTTGTTTTGTTTTAAGACAGAGTCTCAAGCCGTTGCCCTGGGTAGAGTGCCTCGGCATCACAGCTCACAGCACCTTCAAACTCTTGGGCTCAAACAATCCTCTTGCCTCAGTTTTTCTAAATATTTTTAGTAGAGACAGGGTCTGGCTTTTTGCTCAGGCTGGTCTCAAACTTGTGAGTTCAAACAATCCACCAGTCTCGGCCTCCCGTATTTTATCAGTTTTTTGTGTTGGGAATATCCCGTATCCTCCTTCTGACTGTTTGACATTATGCATTATATTGCTGTTAGCTCTAGTCACGCTCAGTGCTCAGAACTCTGGGCTTACTCCTCCCATCCACCTGTAATTTTATGTCCTCCATCCCTCCCTCCCCCGCCCTCCCCAGCCTCTCCTCTCCTCTGTTCTACCTTTTACTTCTGTGAGATCCACCTGTCTGAGTGTCCACACGTGAGTGGGAGGGGCAGTGTTTAGCTTCCTGTGCCAGGCTTATTTCACTTATGGTAGCGCCCTCCCGTTCCATCCACGTGCCCAAAACGACAGGATTTCATTCTTTCTTATGGCTGAATGGCATCTGTGGTGTACACACACATTTCCTGTATTTTTCATCTCTTGTTGGACTCCTCAGCTGACTCCATATCTTGCCTGCTGTGAATAGCACTGCAGT
Source organism: Perodicticus potto (assembly GCA_963574655.1). Lineage (NCBI taxonomy): Eukaryota > Metazoa > Chordata > Mammalia > Primates > Lorisidae > Perodicticus > Perodicticus potto. Next base: position 29,007 of record CAUYRH010024203.1, on the reverse strand, counting down.
AAACACACTTGCAGACGTCTCTTTGCTTTGGATAATTTCCCAGTGGTGGGATTGCTGGGTCACCTGGTGGCTCTATGTATAATTTTTTGAGGAACCTTCATAATTTTCTCAATGCTTGCTGTTTACATTCCCATCGACAGTGTGTAAGAATCCCTTGTCTCTGCATCCTTGCCGGCACTTGCTGTTCTTTAGTTTTTGATAACGGTTGTCCTAACTGAGGAGAGATGGCATTTCTTTTCCCGACGATTAGTGATATTGAATCTTTTTTCTTTTTGCATGTATTTGTTGGCCATTTTTACGGCTGTTTTGAGAAATGTCTGTTCAGATCATTTTCCCATTCAGTAAGTTAAATTGTAGGAGGTTTTTGGGGTTTGCTAGTGTTTTGTCAAGGATCTGTGTTCATCAGACACCTTGGCCTGAGTTTTCTCTTTGTTGTTGTGTCCTGGTCTGGCTTTGGTATCAGAGTTATGCTGCTCATGTAGAATGAGTTAGAAAGAATTCCTTCTATTTCAGTTTGTTATACTACTTGGAGAAAGGTTGACGTTAATTCTTCTTTAAAGGTTAAATTTGATAGTAACTCATCCCATCCCGGAAATTTCTCTGTTGTAAGACTTTCTACCACTGATTCGAGCTCATTACTTGTTATTGGTCTGTTGAGGTTTTGTGTTTCTTCCTGGTTCAATCTTGGTAGTTTGTACGTGACCATGAATTTATCCATTTCCTCCCGGTTTTCAGATTGATTGGCGTAGAGTTATTCAGGGCAGCCTTTAAGGACTCTTTGTATTTCTGTGGTGTCTGCTGTAACTACCTTTTTTTTTTTTTTTTTTAATTTCATAAATTTCTTATTTGGGCTCAGCACCTGTAGCTCAGTGGTTAGGGGGCCAGCTATTTACACTGAAGCTGACAGGTTCAAACCCGGCTGGGGCCAGCTAAACAACAAAGTCAACTGCAACAAAAAAATAGTCAGGTGTTGTGACAGGTGCCTGTAGTCCCAACTATTCGGAAGGCTGAGGCAAGAGAATCGCTTAAGCTTAAGAGTTTGAAGTTGCTGTGAGCTGTGACGCCATGGTACTCTACCAAGGGCAACATAGTGAAACTCCATCTCAAAATAAAATAAATAAAAATAAATTCACTTATTTGGGTCTTCACTTTCTTTTCATAATCAGTCTAATTAATTACTGATTTTGTTTATCTTTTAAAAAGACAGGCTTTTCATCAACGATCTTTTACATATTTTAGTCTCAATTTCATTTATTCCTATTTTGATTTTTATTGTTTCTTTTCTTCTGTGATTTTGGATTTAGTTTGCAGAGTGCTCTTGCTATTTTTAATCTGTGAGGCACATCACTGTGTTGTTCATCAGAAGTCTTTCCAGTTTTCTGGTGTGCACATTTATCACTATAAACGTGCCTCTTCATACTGCTTTCTCTGTGTCCTATACATTTGGTATGTTGCGTTTCTCTTTTCTCTTATTTCAAGAAATTTTTGAATTTCATTCTTACTTTCTCCCTTTACCCCTGGGTCATTCAGAAGCATGTTGTTTAATTTCCGTGTATTTGTATAGTTTCAAATGTTCCTCTCGATGTCTAGTTTCACCCCAATCAAGTGTCAGATAAAATGCTTGATTTGATTGTGATCTTTTTTTTTTCAGTTTTTGGCTGGGGCTGGGTTTGAACCCGCCACCTCTGGCGTATGGGGCCGGCACCCTTCTCCTTTGAGCCACAGGTGCCACCCAGTGATCTTTTAATTTTTTTGAGACTTTCTTTGGGTCCTAACATGTGGTCAATCCTAAAGAATATTCTGTGTCCTAATGGAAAGAATGTGCACTCCACCCCTGTTGGATGAAATATTCTGAAATATTCTGCCACGTCTATTTGGTTTGTGGTGCAGTTCGAAATTTCTCTGTCGAGTTTCTGCCTAAATGATCTGTCTAATACTGAGAGAGGTTGAGGTCCCCAACTATTATTGTATTGGGATCTATCTCTCCCTTTAGATCTAATAATATTTGCTTTATTTCTGGGTGTGCCAGTATTGGGTGCATGTATATTTGCATTTGCTATATTTTATTATTATGATGTACTATCTCTCTTTGTCTCGCTTTACAGCCTTGAATTTGAGGGATGTTGTTCTGATATCACAGTAGGCACTCCTGCGGATTTCTAGATTCTGTTTGCAGGGAATATCTTTTTCCTTCCTTTCTCTGTCAGGCCAAGTGTATCTTTACAGGAGAGATGAGTTTCTTGTAGGTGGCATATAGTTGGGATTTTTTTATCTATTCAACCAGTCTGTATCTTTTAAATGGGAATTTGATCCATTTTACATTCAGGATTATTATTCGTGGGTGAGGACTTAACTCCTGTCATGCTATTGGTTGTTTTCAGGTGTTTTCATACCCTTTGTTCATTGTCACTTCCTCTCCTGAGGTTTATTGTTGTGGCTGGGTGGCTTTCTGTAGTGACCAGGTCTGATTCATTCCTCTTTCTCCTTTCTGTACTGGCCCCGCCAGTGAGTTTTATAGCTTTGCCTATTTTCATGATAGGGGTTAGTGTCTTGCCACTTCCAGATGTAAGACTCCCTTGAGTATTTCTTGTAAGGCTGATCTAGTAATAGATTCCCTTAGTTTGTGTTTGTCTGAGAGAGATTTTATTTATCCTTTTCTGAGGGATAGCTTTGCTTGGTATTAATATTCTTGGCTGATAACTCTTTTATTTTAGTACTTTGAATATATCATCCCTTTCTCTCCTGGTCTGGAAGATCTCTGCTGATAAATACATTGTTAATCTAAAAGGAATTCCCTTCTATGTGATTGATGCTTTCCTACTGCTGCCTTTAAATTATTTTCTTTGTCCTTGATGTTTGACAGTTTAACTATAATATACCTCAGAGAGAACCTGCCTGGGTTAAAGTTGAATCCATTTGGGTTCTTTAAACCTCTTTGAACGGCATATTAATCTCTCCAAAGACTTGGGAAGTTTTCTGCTGTTGTTACCTGAAGTATGTTTTTCTGAACTTTGCCCTTCTCTTCTCCTTCTTTAATGGTAATAATATGAGTATATATTTGCTTAATCGCTTCCCATAAGTTCGGTTGGCCTTATTCATTTTTTTATTCTTTCATTTTTCTTTTCTCTGCCTCTGTTTGTGGGAGATGAGGGAAAGGAAAAGAGAGAGAGAGGGAGAGGATGGGGAAAGGCAGAACAGAGAGAGGGAAGGAGGGGAGGTCTTGGTGTGTGGCATAACTTTTGGGGGCAAAACACAATTATAAGAGGAACTTTACCTAACAAATGCAATCAGTGTAACCTGCTTTCTTGTACCCTCAATGAATCCCCAACACTAAAAAGAAACTTTTTTTTAATTAAAAAAAGTCCTCTTTTTAAGTTAAAAAATTCCTTCTTCTTTTGGTCTATTCTGTGGTCAGACCTCTCCATTGTATTTTTTATTTCATTCCTTAAATCCTTCGGCTCTAAAATTCCTTTTTGGTTCTTTTTTATGACACATATCTTTTTGTTGAAGTTCTAATATAAATCATGAATTTATCTGCCCATTTTATTGAACTGTCTACCTATATTCTCTTTCATCTCACTGAATTCCCTTAATACAATTTTTTTGAATTATTTTTCTGGCATTTTATATATTAGTTGTGATTGGGATCTGTTGCTGGAGAAGTATTATCTTTTGTATAGAGGTGATGTGTTCCCTTGGTTTTCCATGGTTGATGTGTCCTTATGTTGATTTCTATGCATTTTGTAGAAATTCAGCTCTTCCAGTTTCATGGAGTGGGTTTTGTGTGAGTGAGCCTGTGGTGCTGGTCTGGGGTGTGTTGCCTGGTTCCAGACGGATGTAGGAGTGTTGTCTCTGTAGTTTCCTGTAATCCACACAGGATTTCAATGAAATTACTGTTCCTCTCTGGCCTAGGCTGAGGGAATTTGTGGCAACAGTGATGTGGCTTTTCCAGAGGTGGACTCACCAGGCTGTGTGAGGTTGGGGGCATGTGTATTAACAGAGTTGGCCAACTTGGGGTCTGCCTTGCTTGGGTTAGGGGCAAGGGAGTGTTTGTTACTCTGGCCAGGAGCACAGGCTCATGGTTGCTCAGCTGCCCTGAGGGGTGTCTTCTAGGAGCAGTTTTGGGGGCTGCTTCTCAGGCCTGGGATGTGAGTATAGGCTACTCTTCTGACTTGGGTACAGGTTTGCCTGTAGTGTCCCAAGAGGCATGTCTGCTGCAGTGGCCTAGGGGGCCACTTCTCAGGCTCTTACCAGGTGCCCAGGGCCATCAGGCAGGCTAGAGGCATGTGTCCACGGCAGGGACTCTGCAGAGCTGCTTTTCAGCTCCTGAGCATGAGTGTGAAGCCACCACACTGGTCCAGAGCTGCACCCATTGCTCAGAAGCTCAGGGGACTCTCCTGCTTGGGAGATGTTGCTGGCTGTAAGACAGGTTAGTTCTGGGGAGGACTGAGAGGCTGATTCTCTGGCTGAAAGTTACGGTGGCAGGAGTTGATTTTTCTGCTGTGCAGGACCAGAGTCACAGATGATCCTGGGCCCAGACTCTGCATACTTGACACTGTGCTGTCCAGCCACCTGTGCAGACTTGGTGAAATGAAGATGTTACCCAAGTCCTGGGGAGGTGCAGTGACTATTGGTCCACAGAGCAGGGTGTGCTCTGGAGGTGGCTCTGGTCTCTGGAAGGGGCAGCGCTGCAGCAGCTTGGCTGGGGCAGGGACAGTGCACACCTCAAGCTCCTAATCAATGGCAAAGCAGCTGCCCAAATCCCCCACAGCTCCCCACACTGGGCTCAGAGGTTGTGAGGATGGGGGTTCTTCCATAATGAGGAATGCAGGTGTTCGCCGTGGCAGTGCAGACTGTGGAAATCTTCTGCTCACCTTTACCCACAATGGGTTTCCCTCCTTTCTCCAGGCAGCTCTGATCTGAGTATGGAAGAAGGGGCTACAGAGGCCAGAGCCCTCTTGGGCTTTCAGTCACCACAGGTGCATTTCCACTCCCCAGCCACACACCAGCTCTCCCTCTTTGACTTTCCACTCCAATGTCAACTGTTATTTGTTACTTTAGTCCCTTCTTGTTGGGGAATGATTGTCACTTTGCTGACCAATTCTTTATTCTAATTTTGTTCTTTTTCCTTTCTTCTTTTTTCTTTTCTTTTCTCTTTTTGTGAGACAGAGTCTTGCTCTGTCACTCAGGTTGAAGTGCCGTGACCTCATGATAACTCAGCCATTCTCTCACCTCAGCCTCCTGAGCAGCTGGGATTACAGCACCATGCCTGGTTAATTTTTGTATTTTGTATAGAAAAATACAGCAGGGCTCTCATCTCTCTCAGATTGGTCTCAAAGTCCTAGCCTCAATTGATCCCCCTGCCTCAGTCTCTTAGAGTACTAAGATTGCAGGTACAGGCCACTGCACACAGATTCTAATTTCTTAAAGTGGAAGCTTGTGTCATTGATTTTAAACCCCTTTTCTTCTTAATATAAGAAATTAAGTCCATAAATTTTCTTCTCAGTACTGCTGAAGCTATAGTCTATAAATACAGATATAGAGTATTTTCACTTTGGTTCAGTTCAAGATGTTTTCTAATTTCCACTGAGGCTGTCTTTTTGACCCACGAATTATTTAAAAGTGGGTTATTTAATTTCCAAGTGTTTGGATATTTTCCTGTTATCTTTCTGCTATTGAAAGTTTAATTCCGTTATGGTCAGGAGAAGATGATACTTTCTATTTTTTCAGTTATTTGAACTGTGTTAAGTTTTGTGTTATAAGCCAGAAGTGTGTCTGGTGGACACTCCATGAGCACTTGAAGAGAATGTGTGTTCTTCCGTCACGCGGTGACGCATCCCCCAAGTGCCGGTTACCACTGCTTCACCGATGGTGCTGCTACGGCCTGCTTTGTTCTTTCCAGAATGGTCTCTAATTCTGCCAGTCACTGAAAGAGAGATATCTATGATGACGTCAATCCCTTACTATAGTTCAATTTATTTTGAAGCTATGTTACTAGGTACATGCACAGTTAGTGTTGTTATGCCTTCCTGGTGGATTAACCCCTTTATCATTTTGTAATGGTCTCTTTATTCTGAAATCTATTTTGCTTGACATTAATAGAGCTACTCCAGCTTTCTTTTGGCTTGTGTTTTCATGTATGCCATGCTCCATCCTTTCAATTTAAGCTTATATACCACTATATTTATGATGAGTTTCTTGTAGACAATGTATACCTGGGTCAAGCTTATGTATCCATTCTGATAATGTTTGCCATTTAATCAGTCTGTTTAAGTAACTTGCATTTAATGTAACTATACTATTTATGTCTATCATCTCATTAGCTGTTCTTGTTTGTTTCAGCTGTTTTTCTTTCCTCCTTTTCTCCTTTCCTTCCTTATTTGGGATTATTTGAACATTTTTTTAATGTTCCATTTTAATTCTTAGTTCTGTTTAGTTTAGGGGTTCTCTGACCTACCCTCTTTTTTCTACAGTGTCTCTAGTACTTTCTAATCCCCCAAGGCTCTTCTTGCTTAAGGTCCAGCTAGGAATCTGGGGCTTCAGTTACCCCCTCTGTCTGCACATGACCCCAAATTGCACCTACTTTGGGGACAAAAGTGAAAGGAGAAGAAAAAGATAAGAAAAGCCATGGAAGCACCCAGGTCTGTTGGGTCCCTCTGGTAACACAGGGCACTCACCCTCCCCTGGTGCCTTAGGGCCTTTAAGTACCCATGGTCACAGCCACCGTGGGTCCATCTGTTGCTACCACCGCCCCAACATCCTCTGGGCCTTGGGCTGGAGGGAACAGAGGAAAAGTATAATGACACGGGCCCCTCTCCTGCCACAGGCTAGGAGACTCCATCTCACTCCTTTGGGCACAGCTAGAGGACTTCTCCAGCAGCCTGTCAGCAACCATATTCGGGGCTACACTGGGTTATCACCAGGGGTCCTGAAGGACATGGGAAAGGGCAGGGACCCCACTGCCCCATCGGGGGCTCTGAGCCCCTCGTCTGCCTGCTGTGATGTATCTTCACCTCTTCAGATGGCTTCCCCAGGCAGTGTCCATGTTCTGCTGCTGTGCTCAGGGGAGCAGGAAACAGTGCGTCCCTTCTGTGAACCAGATGCCCCCAACCTTCCTCATCATTCAGCAACTTTTAAACTTTATTACATAGACCCTGTGACTTTCTTTCTGAATAGTGTTCTAAGAACTTTTAGCTTCTTTCACAATTTTGAATCTGATATGCTGATGTCTTATTACTTTATGTTCCTTCTGATATTTACCACTGGAAAGAATTAGCCTATTGAATAGTAAACTCCATTTGTGTTTCTGTAATAAATGCTACGTTGTCTTTTTTTTTTAATCCTTTGATATATTTTCATATTCTATTTGCCAGCCTTTACTTAGAATTTTTGGTATCTATGTCGAAGCGAGGGCTGGACTAAACTGTTCTCTTTGGCACTGTTTTAAAATGTTGCACCAATTTTAACAATTAGGCTCGCTTCTGAAGGTGAAACTAGTCACTGCTTACTTTCTTCTGTGACGTGGTGTTTCCCGACCACAGTGTCATTATCTGGCCTCTGAACTTACGTTCGCCACACTGTGGAAATGCCTGGTCCTGACCCTTCACTGGAAGTGACTGTCTAGTGTCTCTGCTGCTCTTCAAGCTGATGCTGGTGATTCCCATTTGGCTGGCGTGTGAATCACCATCTGTGGTCCAATCTTATTTCTACGAACACGCCACCCTTGTGCCCGAGTCCATCCTTTGTAGAGCCTGCCTATGGCCTCTTTTGGCCTTGGGCCCTGAGGCAAGGGGCTAAATCAAGGGCTGTGACCCTCCTTCCCTGCAGCTGTTCACAGGGTCACCGAGGCCTCTAGGCCGGCCCCTCCTCCTGATGATGGACTGGACAGTGATGCTGTGTGCACAGCCCCAGGCAGACGCAGGGCTCAGCAAGCAGTGCTTTGCAGGGGACAGGGACGGCCGTAGTGGTCCCCCACCAAGCACTTGACACAGAGCATTAAAGCATATGACAAATCTACCTCTGAACCTGGTCCTCTGTGTCATTAGGAAGAGGCTTCTGTCAAGGAAAGGGAACACAAGTCTGTGAGCTTCGTTGGTAAGTTTAAAGCATTTAACCCTGTGATTTATATCATGCATGCTGAGCCAAACCAGGAGCTGATTCTTGGGGGTAACAGACCTCAGATGTCACAGGTGTCAACCTCCAAGGAGGAACCCAAGGCAAAACGTACCTGAGAGTTCTCCTGGGCTGATCTTGAAGATTGCCACCTGGGAAAGTAGACTCAAGTCTACAGAAACTACTCCGCCCAGCAGCAAGTGCAGCTCTACAAGGGCAGGACATGTGCTGACACGAAGGTGTTCGTCGTTGATTATGGGAGAAACATGGATTAGCGATTGGCCATCCGTTGTAACCGGCAGTTTGTGGGTTACAGTGTCCGTGGAGGCATCGCCAGGCTAATTTGTAGCTAAAGCAGCAGGCAGTTTCTAGAGATAAAAACAGCTCAAAGCCAGGAGCAGGGCGTGACCCGTCATTTTAATGCCTCTCTGGCCTAACAATTCGGGAAGGCTCACATTCTTCCAGTGAAAGTTCTTTCTTTCCTCGCTGGACTCTCCAGCCCTCTAGGGCTCTGATGCATGACTGATACACCATGTATCTGTGCTATCAAAATTTCACTGATCAGGGAGTTGTGACTAGAGGGGGAAAAGTCTAAAAATCCTCAGGGGATGATAATGGTGAGAAACATGGTTAGTGACAGGCTGGTCACAGGTTGGGTGAGACCTGGGCTCATTGTCCTGGAATTACTCACGTCTGTGCTTTTGGTTACATTCTTGTTTATACACCTGATTTTTCCCTTTTTTTCTTTCACCAAACTCAGCAGTGTTGCTCTATCTCGGCATCTAGTCACAGAAATGGCTGCTGTGTTATGTTGTCCATATCCTTGTTTGGACGTCTTCTTTCCAGCCACAGATTTCAGGAATTTTTCCAGGTTCTCATCTGAGGCCCAGGGGAGCTTGCCCGAGGAGAGCGGGGCAAGAGTCTCTATTTTTATTGTATGTTCTTTATCCAAGAAATGCAAACTGGTTGTCTTTTTCCTTCCCCACTGAATTTTGTCCTTAAAAAAATGCAAAGTGACTTGATGAAATTATTGCTAGATGATGTATCTTCATTACAGAAACTGAAAAAATATAGATAAACAAAAAGAAATACTTATACTTTATCACTGTGCAGAAGAAAATGTCGCTATCACTGTGGGCTTTCAGGAACACAGACACCAGGCAGAGTCTGGCCAGCAGAGAGTTTGCCTGGCAGTGCCGTGCGCTCGGCCACAGCTGTGGTGACTGTGACAGCAGGACTCTGGACTCTCTCACTGACCGGTTGCTGGGTGATGGTCACCCCTTAGCAGGGCAGCCTCACTGAAGGGCACCCCTGCCTGATCATGAACTCGCACATATGGTGGGGTGGCGAGCTCAAACAACAGTAAACCATTCTGCACTGCCTCTCTTCAAATACCACACATCTTATCTTTCCTTGCCAATAAACCATTTGTCTCAGTTTAAAATTATTACGCGATCTATATTCTCTGGTGCACTGCTTTCCCCAAGTTTCTCTTGGGTTCTTAGGAGGCTTGTGGCTACTAAGGTAGACTCAAGATTTCTACAGGGCTCGAAGAGGGAGCTCGGGGTCTGCATAACAAGCGGCTCAGGAAAACCGAGGCAGGATGACCTGGGAGCGGAAAGGGTGACCCGTACGCCCACGTAGTGGGGAGCTGGCCCAGTCTTGGCAGGCCTCCACGGTGGGTCCCCACACTGACAGTGCTAGGGAAGCGCCTGGTCCAGCACTTCCTGTAGGGCATGAGTGGAGTGTGAGCCACGGACACACTGACGGCTGATCACACCCCGTACAGGTCAGCCCCACGGACACCCTGACGGCTGATCACACCCCATACAGGTCAGCCCCACAGACACGCTGACGGCTGATCACACCCCGTACAGGTCAGCCCCATGGACACCCTGACGGCTGATCACACCCCGTACAGGTCAGCCCCACAGACACGCTGACGGCTGATCACACTCCGTACAGGTCAGCCCCACAACACACTGACGGCTGATCACCACACTGTACAGGTCAGCCCCTGGCCTGGTGGGGCCTAAGTCCCTCATCTGTGGCATGAACAAATTGAAGCAATTAATTCCAAAGCCTCTAGCTTCCTTTCTAGCTCTGAGAGCCTTAAGCTTTATTCATCAAAAACAAATATATTAATGTTGAGATCAGTCCTAGCAAATTGTTTCCTAGAGTAAATTTTATTTTAAAAGCAACTGTAGCTTTAAACAAATCTTTACAGCAAAAAAGTTAATGTCTCTTTAAGCATCTAATTTAAGCAGCTTGATGTTCCAAAGCAAAGACGTGCAAGGCCCCCTCTTGTTAGCCAGGGTCTAACCTCTGGTGGGCACAAAGCACGGAGACATGTCCCCACCCAGACACTCTCAGAATGGGCAACAGTGGTGGTCACCCCATCAGCTGCCCCAACCACACCCATCCGTCCACCTATCCACGCCACACCCAACACTCACCCACCCACCCATCCACCCGCCCATCCGTCCACCCATTTATCCGTCTCCTAATCTCATTCCTCCACCCACCCGCCCATCCACCCGCCCATCCGTCCACCCATTTATCCGTATGCTCATCCCATTCCTCCACCCACCTCCCCATCCATCCACCCATCCGCCCATGTGTCCTCTTACCCTCCCCCCTGTCTATCCACCCATTTTCCCACCCACCCATCCTTCACAAGGATCCCACCATACACCTCAGCACACCCTGCAGGGACACCCAGCCACTCAGTGTCTGTGGAGGCCTCAGCATCCCTCCCCAGGTGACGCCGTATGGTCTAATCTGGAGGACAGTGCTGGGCAGCTGGACGCCTGCAGTGGGCCACACGGTCCTGGGGGCTTTGTGACGATCTCCTGTAGCTTGCCCCTCACAGGGGGCACCTGGATTTGGGGGTTGGAATGCTGATGTCCCAAAAAGTGCACCCTGCCTCCCTCAGCACTGACTGTGCGTCCGAAATGACAGCCTCTGTGCTAGGACAGGAGGCCGCAGGCAGGCACGGGAGGGCTGTCAACAGCTGCAGCCGCTCCTCCTGTCTGGGCACCTCCTGAGATGTCCGACTTCCTCACATTCAGCTGTCCCCTCCTCCCAGGTGGCTCTGAGTCACCTCCTCTAGGAAGCTCCTTACTCCCTCACGAGCTGAGCGGGTCGTCCCCCTGCTGCTCCCTGGTGCTGGACCTCTGTCTCTGCAGCCCCTGACGGTGGCCCTTGGCCTTGGAGTCTCAGCAACGGGATCCGTGAGGACAGAGGCCTGGATGCCGTCCATCCCTGTACCTGGCACCAGGCACTGTGTCTGCATGCAGCAGTGGCTCCATACATTTTTTGTTTAATTTGCCCAATTTGGTCAATAAAAAAAGAACTATTATCCTGCACTAAAATCCCAGTTGAATTTGCTGCCTGTGATCCACTCGAGCAGGAAAAATAGACTTTAGACTTCTTGGTCTCCGCAGACTGCACAGCCCTAAGATGATATAATTAACTTCTCCAGCCTCTGAGGTAGTTTGATTTTAGTCCAATTTTATTACATTTCAGAATTTTCTCTCAGGTTTTTCTTTAATTCCTTAGCTTCATTCAAGAACAGTGCATAGAATAGTCTTGACAGAGAAAGATGTATTATCTGCACCCTCTGAAACCCTAAATTGCATTGAATTCTTTTCCTGACACGAGTGAGTCCCAGACTCTCCATGGCAGCAGTTGGGGGCATGTCGGGAAGAGACAGGGGTGTCCCAGGTAGAGACGGAACTGCCAGAGCCATCGCTGAGGGAGGGACACGGCCTCCCTGGAGGGGGCTGGACATTGCCCTGGCCAGTCCATAAGCTCATCCCATTCCTCCACCCACATACCCATCCACCGATCCACCCAGCACATGGCCAGTCTTGGTGTGTCCCACTGGCAGCGCTGGCCCACGTGCTCCCTCTTGTGACCCCGACAGGTGCACAGCCCGTGGTCAGACCCCATGCCTCCTGCCGGCCTCTGCCATCCTCCCTGGTCTCCAGCAGGACAACCCATGTGTCACTCCACCATCTCGGTTTATCTCTCCTGGAAACAGAAAGGTCTTACCCTGAGTGTCCCCCAGCCCACGCCCTCCTGGGGGGAAGGATCCCGTCTCCAACAGCCTCACACGGAGCCCTAGACCCTGCCAAATGCCCCTCTCCCCAAGTGCTGCTAATTTACTGCCAAGTATTTCCCAAATGTGCTCCAATCCTAACAGTCGATTCTAATTCCCAAGGACCCTACACCCCTTGGCCCACCATCAGGTCACTCTCCCACTCAGGAGCTGCCTCCCTCCCGGCTGCCCCCCCGCACCTCCCTGGGCTCAGCCCTGCAGACTCCGCCCCCTCTGCCCCTGTGGCTCCGCCCCCTCCTACAGGAAGACACCCCAGCGGCTTCCTCACCTGCATGCCTGTGATTCTGTCCCTGAGCTGCTCATATGTTGTGAAAATTATCCATCCGTGTCCCCTACTGAGATGACACGTGGTAAGGACAGTGAGTGACGACATGTCCGTGGGAGTGAAACATGAGACTCAGTGTACATAGGAAGTGCAGGTGCCTTTTTCAAAAGGCCAAAAAAAGCCAAAGTCAGCAAACCCGGCAAAGGGCTGGCAGTCACCACGGTGAGAGGGACGTGGATGGCGGGCGGGGACCAGGCAGCGTGAGCACCCACGGGAGAGCAAGGGAAGACAGGCAACCCGCACCCAGAAGTGAGCACAAGGCACTTCTTTCCTCGGATGCCCCAATTTGGGGTTTTTCTGTACAGCTGTGGGGAGGACAAGGCTGAATCTACGAACCCTACAATGTGAAGATGCCCTTAAGACTGCGGTGTAGCCACCTGGGCGTCGCATCAGAGGTGTGGGGTGCATGTGTGTGTGTGTGTGTGTGAGATTTGGCGCCCTCTCACCATTTTTGTTTCCTAATCTTGAAAAATCTTTAAAGGACACCTATTCCTCTCAGCTAATAAAGTTAAAAATATTGCACCAACCTGGTTAAATTCCCAGGACCCTCAGTTCTTTAGGGATGGACCCAATGCCTGGCACCATGGCTTACAAAGCTTCCTTAGTTCGATGGGGCTAGTATTGAGAAATAAAGTCTGTGTGTTTCTTTTTAATTTTTATCTTATAATTCCATTTTCTGCGAACTTTCTGAAGCCCCCTCTGCAGGTGCGTGGATATGTACGTGCCACCCGCCCTGTATCTGTAACCTCAGGGGGCTCTGACCCCTGAGCATAAGTGAGAACAGGCTGGCCCAGGTCCTGGGGGGCAGTGTGCCCAGCAGAGCTCAGGTCCCAAGGCCAGGAAGGCTGGGGGGCAGCTTTGTTGAGGGTGGCAGTGGCAGGTGCCATGGGAACCCCGTCTGTGCAGTGGCAGCAGCAGCGCCCCACGTGGGCGGTATTGGCACATGAAGCAAGTTTGGCAACCAGGCTGGCACGAAGCTGTGCCGGGGGTCCTCACTGTGTGCCTTGTCCCCAGGTCTGTGGCCACCATACTTAGTTTCTCAGCCCTTCCAGAGGGGCTGTGAGCCACGCAGTAACCTCGTAGAAGATTCTTTTTCTCTCCCCCTTTGCCCAAATGGCTAAACTTGCTTCTTGGCCCACATAATTCCCCCCACATTTACAGGAGATTCTCATGATAGAATATGATAGAATGTGAGTAAAAATTAGTACTAAATAATTACGCAGTAAATTCTCACAACAAACAAAAATGAAATTGGAAACCATAGAGCAAAAATTCTAAAGGACATATTAGCAAATCAAAATCAGACGCACACACACACACAAAAGAGGGTGCCAAAAATGTAAGCACAATTTAGGAAAGGAGGAAACTATTAAAATTGCAATCGATATACACGGACAGCATCTGTTACCTTGTACTTTACATCTTGTGTCTCTTATAATTGCAGAACAAACATGACTTTGATGTTACAATTTTAATACTTTTTTTCCTTTCTTAAAATGTGTACACATTTTTGGCATCCTCTGTATATACAACAGATATGTCCTGGCCAAGTGGAGTTTATTCCAGAAATACAAAATTGGTTTAACTTTAAGAAAAAAGCCAAACTATCGAAGTAAATTGCCGCCTTAATAGAATAAAGGAGAATACTAATCATCACTATAATATTTTAGGAAATATGTCCAATGAAATCCCAAATCTATTTATGATAAAAACTCGCAGCAAAGTAGAATAGAAGGGACTTCGTTAGCACCACAAGGGGCTGCAGACTCACCCTGGTGATGCTGCGGCGATTGTGAATGTCCCCATGAGGTCAGGTCTATGTGTCAAATTTGCAAGGCTATGATGGCAGCTGTCAGGCCAAACACCCAACTAGATGTAGCCTTGAAGGTATTTTTACGTGTAATTCACGTTCATAGTCAATAGACTGTGAGTAAAGAGACTGCGGTCCGTGACCCAGGTGGCCTCGTCTGACTCATGGACAGAGACCGAGGTTTCCTGATGGAGAAGGAGCCCCAACCCCAGCCTGCAGTGCAGGAGCCCTGCCTGGGTGTCCAGCCGGCTGCCCCCTTCCCTGCTACAGGTTTGCCAGCCCCTGCATGTGTGAGCCAGTTTCCTTCAAGACCTGTGTCTTTCTTTCTACTTTGTGGTTTGGGGGTGCAAACCTGGGCGCATCCTTCTGGGGCACTGGCCTCCTGGGAGGAGGAGCGAGGTCTGACCCGCTTCTGCAGATGCCCAGGGACAGGACACATCGGGACTCCCCCAAAGGAAAGGCAAGCCGAGGGGCCAGTTGTACACCTGGGGTCCTGACCAACCCGCAGGACAGCCTGGCCACAGCCAGGCAAGCAGAGCCAGATGTACCCTCCAGGTAGGGCAGGCGCCTTTGTGGTCTGGACTCATGGGGAGAGAGGGGCCGGTGTCCCTGCCTCCCCAGGGAGGGGGAGCTGCTAGCCTGAGGGGTCCCGGCACAGGCTGCCCCTGCCTGGGACTCCACAGCCACCACGGCCACCATCCTGACCACGCATGAACCTTCCTCCAATCGGAGGCAGATCTATGAGGACAGTTCACGGCAAGTTTGGGACTTTATTTAGAAATTGAAAAAACTCTCAACAAGCAGGAAAAAATGACAACTTCTTGCTACCTTACTAATACAAGCTGTCAGGAGGGTGAGCTGAGAGAAGCAGGAAGCCAGCAGCGCCTTCTGCTTCTTAACATCCGAGCCCCGGAGCTCTCCAGGCTGCTCCCACCCGCAGTCTGTGCCCCACAACCTCTGCTGCCACCCAGATGGATGTCCCCATGAGCAGCCTTGGAGGTCCCCAGCTCAGGCATCCTCCGGCCCCTCCCTGGGCCAGCCTGTGGGTCAGGCTACATGTCCTGCCATGTTGGACCCCGTTGTCAGTGCCCATGAGGCAGAACCAAGACGCACATCCAGGCTGCCGCCGCCTCCTGCAGGAGCCCGCTCCTCGTAACACCACATGCCACGTCCTGGTTCCCACCTCCCACTGTGGGGAGAATGACCTGTGTCTTCCTTGAGGACTGGCCTGCAGGACCCTGACTCCGGTTTCTCTGCAAGGAGAGAAGGCCGGGCCCAGGAGGCACAGCCGCCACATCAGGGTTCCAGGGACCCCAGCTGTGAGAGGAGCTAGAATTTTTAATGCAACTGAGGAGTGGGGAGCTGAGAAGCAAGAACACCTAGGGCCGACCTGTCCCCACAGAGTAACCCTAGTGCCACCAAAGACAGGGGTCAGAGAGAGGGGCTATGCATCAGTCTCCAGGAAGTACTGCAAGACCCCAGGGCAGGACACAAACCCCGCAGTGCTGGGGGGAGCTAGACCCTGGGCCTCCGAACGCTGCTGGTGGCCGGTGACCTGGGGCCAACATGATGGACAATTCTTGGCTCTTACCACCTTGCTTACACAAGGGCATGCCTGGCAGCTGGGGGTCCCAGCCCTGTGGCCAAGGACACACTGCTCACCACACCGGGCTGTCCTCAGGAAATGCAGCCACTTCAAATGTTGATTCAAAGCAAAGAGGTTTTTAAGTCAGAGCTAGTGATTTCAGGGCTCAAAAAGAACTTGTGTAGAACGTAGCTCAGGCCTTCCCATGAGTGGAAGTGTTTGGGGTGAGTGTTACCAGTTGCCCGAGCCCAGGGCACCCAGGAGTGAAGCCAGATGGCACCAGAGTCAGGGCCAAGCCCCACAGAGCAGATGGACGTGGTGCCTGCAGGGGCCTGCCCTTCTCTCACCTCCCAGACAGTGCCAGGGGACGCTTCAGGTCTGGAGCCACGGAGAGCAGGAGACCCGGCCTTGCCCCAGACCCGACAGGACAGGCAGCGAGAGCTTTGGGGGGAGCACCGTGGGCAAAGCTCCCATGTGGGGCCCATGCTCAGGGAGACCTTTGACCTCACAAGGAGCCCAGGTGTCTCAGATGCTCACAGGACACGTCCCCTCTCTGAGGACAGCACCGTGCTAGGCAGGACCCTCTGCTCCACCCCAGAGGAAGAGGAGGGCACCAGTCCGTCCAGGTAGGGCCAGGGGAGGAGTGACAACAGGAAGAAGTGGCTTTCCCCGACTCCCCTGAAGCTGTCCCCAGGGGTGGACACTGACTTTGCAGCTGGTTCCTGGACTCAGGGCAGCTGCCCCTGTGCACTTGGGTCACTGTAACCCTGTTGCAGAGGGCAGGCCTCACGGGCAGCAGCGCTGTGCCAGGCACTCACCCTGCTGGAAAGGTGGGGACCACTCCCCAGGGGAGTCTGGGCCAACGTTGGGGTCCTGGTGTTCCTGAGAGGAGTGAGGGGCAGGAAAAGTTCCTTTGCTGGTCCATGGAGAGCCACTGCCCAGCACTGCCACCTCCATTCACTGCTGTCCTGTCCCAGCCAGACCTCCCTTGGACAGACCCTCCCGGCCACCCACAGTGCTGCCCCGATGGGCACACACTCTGGGGCTGGTCTCCTGTCCTGGAGGTCCCAGTCGCTACATCGGGGCCATGAGCACAAACAGGTGCAGACAGTAGCAGGTGCCGATGCCGTGGGGCGGCTGCTAGTCACCCACAACCTGCAGGAGCAAACTGGGGAGTGATGGGTTAGCAGTGGCACCTTCTCTAGTCACACCTGGGGACAGAAGGGGCCTTTCCCAGCACACACAGCACACCTGCACTGCAGGAGCAGACAGAACACAGGCTGTTCTCGCTGGGTATGGCCACAGGGACCTCTTTGAGGCGTGGTGGAATCCCATTTAACCTCAGACACAGGATTTACCAAGTGCAGGGGGAGGCTGCTGGACTCCTGATAAATCACAGCTGGCCAAGCTTCCACGAGCGGGCCAGTGGGCATTCAGCTCGGTCAGAGGAAGCAAATGGAAACTCAGGGTGGGGAGTTCCTCAGCTGCTGGTCAGATAAGGTCAAAGCCCCTTGGTGTTTGGGGGGTTCAGTGGCTGGGGAGACCAGGGAGCTGTGACTGAGCATAAGGACAGAGCCTGTGGCCGGGGCTGCCTCTGGGGGCTGGAAAGTGTCCACCGTAGGTGGTGGCAGGGAGAGGTCCTGGGGGCCCAAGTCCAGGAAGATCTTTCTTAAGAATTGAACACTATAGTCTCTGCTATAGCCAAGAAGCCCCCGCCCAGGCGGCCTGGGTAAGCCCCTCTGCTTTCCCAGTCTTGCCGCTGTGAGGAAGGGGGTCGGCTTCCACTCAGGGTGCTGAGTCGGGCAGTGCAGGTGTGGTTCTGGGGTCCTGGTCCCTTCCTGGAGCCCTGGAGCCCTCACTGAGCTGCTCCCAGACACAAGGCCCAGGAGGCCCTGGCACCTGCGGACCCTCCAAAGTGGGTGGCAAAGGTTTAGGGGCAGGGCCAAGGTGTCTGGGCAGAGCCCACCCCCATTTCAAACCAAAACCCCTGGGGGAGGGGAAGTGGGACCTTGGTCAGCCCGGTAGGGATGTCCCTCCTCAGACTCCCGGGGCACCTCCATACATGGGAGGTGGGTGTCGCTGGACATTGACCCCCTGATGGCCTTAGGGAGACCCTCCAGGGACCCACCCAGCCTGAGCAGGTGAGATGCGCCTTCTCAGATGAAGGCCCCTGGGAAAGCACGGAGGGGGCGTGAGATCCTCATTCCCCTGCAGAAGGGGGTCCTGGGGACACGGGAAAGTGCCTCTGGGACTGGCTGTGTCTTCTCCGTGGCTTAGGACTCAGAGGCTCCGGGGAACCCCTTGCTTAGCAGGACAAGTGGATCCCAGAATACCTGGGATGAGAGATGCTGAGGGGCACGCAGGCCTGGCGGGCAGGGCCCCAGGGTCCCCATCTCATCTGGGGACAAGGCTAAGGGCCCCTCCCCCAGCAGAGGGGGGCGGGCAGGTGTCCACCACGAGGAGAGCAATGGGGAAGAATCCCAGCTTCTCAGCCACACCAGCCCAGGCCAGAGACCCCTCCTGTGCTCAGGGCCTTACAGAATACGTCATGTTCAATTATTCTGCAAAAAAGCCAGAGGTTTCTCACAATTCAACACCTCATTAGCTGATAATTCTGCACAGATTCTCATCTAATGTGACTATATTTTATACAAATTATTTCGGACAAGAATTCAGTCCTTAATAACATTGATCTTCATAAAATTGTCACCAAGCATCTTGTCTCGGGCCCGTGACTTTGGTTTTCAGTTACAAATCACGGTGGAAGGCAGGCTACAGACACCCAGTGGGCCACAGTCCGAGGTGGGAACGGTGAGGGCCAAGGTGTCCAGGGCAGCATCTGGACCCTGGGAGGACATGGGGCTCCCTGCCCGTGACACCCCCATGGCTCTGGGCCTGTGGAGCCCTCCGTGAAGGGCAATGCCTCATCCTGGCTGTGGCCCCTGGATCCACTGGGCTCCTCCCACCCCATCCTGCATAGACTGGCGGCTTCTCAGCAGGCCCAAGGGCCCAGCACCGCTGACTTTGTGCCCGCAGGCATTTGGAGGGAGATTTATCATGTGGCTCTGCGACATGGCACAGCCATCGCCCCAATACGTTATCAGGCTTGTTGAAATATCAATTTTGCACATGGCTTCACACGGCTGCCTGCGGCCCTGTGCAGGCCTATTACTTAATTCTTCTGTCATTAAGAAATCCAATCTCAGATTCCAGTGGCAAGGGGTGGGCAGGCGCCAGCTAATAGACCCCGAACCATCTGCTAATTGTGGTTCCTCAAACCCTGGATGAGAAGGGAGGGAATGAGGGGGCAGCGGGAAGGCATCGTTAGGGGGTTCTTTGGTGTTCACCGGCCGCCTTCTGAGCCCTGACACCAAAGCTTGGCCTTGCATACATGGGCTGCTCCTGATTCTGCTCCCGATCAGGCTCTGAGCCCATCTGGGGATCAGCAGCTGCTTTCCTAGGAAGGGATCAGAGGATCCTCATGCCTTTTTGCCTTGGCACCGGGGCCTCCTGCGTCCTGGGCAGCCTGAGCTCAGTGGGCTGTGGGAGACTCAAGGACCACCCACCTCCAGCTTCCAGACTCCCCTTGTGGGAGGCCCTCAGGCAGCAAATGACCTTGTGTGGTCCCAGCCCTGGCCCGCCTCCCTGTGGGGGGTCTCACAGGCCCCTTTGTGTATTTCTCCATCCCGATGGCTCCACACCGAGAAGATCCCACCCCTCACCCTGAGAAGCTGTGGGTGCCGACCCCTCCTCATCCCCACGGCCTTGCCGAGCTCTTTCCAATGAGGAGACTCATTTTGTGGACCTTGATGGAGACTGCACGCTCTCAGCAATGTCTGTTCAAAGCCACACGAAACAGGGATAGGTTTTACAGAATGAATCCCACATCAGTGACTGTAAACAACTGATTTCCCTGTGACTCCTGCGCAGGGCCCCCTTACAGGGGCTGCAGCCACAGCTCTGGAAACACAAGTGCTCTGTCCTCACCTGCCCATAAGCAGTCTGGCCAGTGTCCAAGCCTGCGCACCTGCTCCAGCTCCAACTCAGTGTGCCCACGTGTGCCATTGGTGGTTTTCAAGTAGATGCACCCACAACAGTGAGCAGAGGCCGCCACCTGCTCTGAGGCTGGCGGGAGGTAGGATAAGCACCATAGGGGATCACTGTGCTCCTCCCCCACCCCGCGGTGCCCCGTCCCCAGGTGTCCTTCATGCTGTTTCTCCAGGAACACCTGCCTGTAGGTCCTCAGCCACCCGACACACCAGACCGGCAGCACTGACCCAGGGGCTCCAGGACGTGCACATGTGGCCCGACACAGGTGACCGGTTAGTCCAGGAAAAACTATGAAAGAGATTCTGCTTATTGAAAGATTTTATCGATTACCGTATTATTTTCAAAATAAGAAAATTGTAGAGAATGTTCTGAAACACATTTAACTTTGGTTGTAGGAAAACACAGCAGATACGAAAAGTCTATATGGGAAAGATGGGCCTGCGCTCATTTCCTTTTAATTAGCCTTCATCACTTTCTCCTTACTAGGCCTTCAGCACCTTCCTCATCTGTGGATTTGCCCACCTGTCTAGTCACCTGCTTACCAGCTGCCTTCTGGGGGCCAGGCTTCTGCGGGGCCGCGGACGGCCACCCTGGTCTACACGTGAGTGAGTTCTGGTTCTCAGCTTGTCCTGGACCTCGGGATTCCAGCGGCAGTCAGCTGAGGTTTGGGGCCCTGAGAGGCCCTTCCTCTGGCTCCGCAGAGGTCTCTGTCTGCTCACCCACCTTGTGCTGGCTGAGGAGCTCTCCAGGGCTCTGCAGTCAGTGAGGCGCCCACTGCAGATGCCCAGGGCAGAGGAGGCTGCAGCCTGGGCCAGGGTGGAACCAGGTTCAAAATCTATCCTTTCCAACCCACTACAAGCCCCGTGGACCTGAGGGCACAGGTCACACGGATGGTCCCTAATGCACAGGGTTCTCCTGAGAATTCCTCAACTTTACTATGGTTCAGAGCAACACAAATTCAGTAGAAACTGTACTTTGAGCACAATTATTCTGTTTTTCATTTGTACCACGGTGTTCAATAAATGACATGAGATACCCAAAATGTTATTATAACATAGATTTCGTGTTTGGGATATCCAACATTTTATTATAAAATAGATTTTGCCTGACTGAGGCTAATGTAAGTGTTCTGAGCACAGTGAGACAGACTATGCCGAGCGGGGATGGAGGTAGGTCAGGCGTACTAAATGCATTTTCCACTTAATGAAATTTTCAACTTCAGAAGGTTTGTCAGGACCTGTCCTCTCCATATAAGTCAAGCAGTGTCTGTGCTCCCAACCTGGAATCTCCCACCAATTGACACCGTGCAATAGGATAGCTTCCCAAGATCCTTAGGGCCTCAGCTTCAGTCTCTGAAATTAGGAAATCATCATAATTTCCTGGACAGGTTGTCAAGAGGACTATGGGGTCTGATGCCGGGAACCTGCTGGCACCACAAGTGGTTGTTGGGCTTGGGGTCCTAGGGCTGCCATTGGGAGCCAGGTCTCAGTGGGACTCACGTCCCATGCCTGAGGCGATGGAGACCCCGGCCTGCCCTGCCCTGTCCCCTCTTTGCTCCCAGCCCAAGGCTGTGCAGCAGGCAGAGCCCAGGGAACAGACACTGCCCGGGATGGAAACCACTGCCCTGCTGGCCACTGCAGGTGCCCAGACAGGTAGGGGCCTCTTGTGGGGTGTCCATTCATCTCCTGCTTGGCACAGAGCCGACATGTGTGCGACACTCTGTCCAGGGGCAGGGGGCCGTCCATCCACCAGGGAGGGCCTAGACTTGCTCTCCACATTGTCCCAGTTGGTCACTGGGTAACCTGGCTACAAAGGATGCCCCCTCCTCGGACGAGGAGCTGAAGGCAGAGGCTGAAGCCCAGCTGGTCTGGAAGGTGGATGACCCACTCTCTGCCAGGAGGTCTCAGCCCAGCAGTGTCCTGGGAAGGGGCATCCCAGAGGGACAGGTAAGTGAGAGATAGTTCTGCCTAAACCCCTACTGCGCCCACCTGGGGCTCTGCCCTGGGCAGGTGCTCAGGTGTGACAGGCTCTATCTCTCAAATCAGAAACTGCCTCTCCTGCCCTTCTGGATTCATCAACGAAGACACCTGTCCCTGGTTGGGGAGGGACCCAGGGGGACAGGTGGACCTAAGGCTTGGCCGGAATTTCAAATAGGATCTGAGCCATGGTGGGTTGGCTGTGTCAGGACTCAGAGACACAAGGCTACATTTCAGCAGGAATCAAGGACTTCCGAATAATAGAACATGGCCTAATGTTCTGCCCTTAATCCACGGCCCATGTGGGGGAAGGGCTCCCACAGTGGTGCCTCCAGGGCCCGGAGACACGGTCAGATCCACCCTGGAAGTAAGGTCTCATCAGATATGTACACTGAAGAATTTCTGTATATTAGTACAGGCTGCGGCCTAATTTAATTAGCTTGTTCATCTATATTCTTTCACCTTCTTACTTACAAAAAATGAAAAGAAATATTTCTTTCCTCACTGATTTTATCCTAACCAAGATATAACTTTATCATCACCTTCAGGCAGTGCAATCGCTCTTGGGGCAGGAGACTTGGGGCAGCTTCCTGGCAGGCAACAGCTGTGCGGGTGCCAGTACACTCAGACCCACCTTCCTGTCTCCCTCCCAGGGGCCACAGCCCACACCCCACTCCCACTGAGGTGGCCATGTGACTGGGGCCCCACCCCCACCCCCCCCAAGGTCTCAGGTGGAAGGTGCCCTGCCAGTCCAGCCCAGTGACCTGCACAGATGGGGGAGCCCTTGGACCATGTCCGTGGATGTGACCTTGCCATTCCCCAGCTGGCATGTGTGTCTGGGCTCCCTCTCTCTGAGAGCCAGCCCCTCCAGGAGGCTCAGAAAGGATCCTTTCACCTGCCCTCAAGCCCCCAGAATATAGAAATGGAGCACACGGCACCTGCTATCTAGACTCCCCCAACCCACTTCCAGTCACTGCCAGCCCAGGGGAGGCACCGCTCACTACCCTTGGTGCCTGGTCCCGTCACGTCCAGCACCTCCCCTCGGGTTCTCCTGCCCACCCAGCAGCACCCACAGCACCTGCAGCCCGCTCCTGTGCCACCCGCCCGCCTGTTCACCTTCCTCACTCTGGAGTCTTCCAAGGTGTGTCCCTCACACCTATCAGGGTCCAGAGTGGGACTCTGCCTGAGCGCAGTGACCAATAGCGATTAACTGAGCAGACACCAGCTGTGAAAGTCAACTGCTGGTCCTCAGAGCCCCCACCCTGAACACACCCCTTCCCTGGTCAAGGGGGTGTCCCAAGGGGGTGTGACAAGGCGTCTGTGCACAACTCCAGGTCACCCACATCCACTCTCCACCCTCCAGAGTCCCCGCCCCACCTTTCCAAAGGGGACAGTATGGGGAGGGGCTGGAGCTCAGCATGGGGACACCTGGCAGACACCCTGAGCCAGGTGACCAGGTCAGCACCCACAGTGACAGTCTCGGTGACAGCACAGATGCTCAGTTGGGTGTGGTGACAAGGGCACTGCGTGTCTGGGGTATTCCTTGGGGAATTCCAGCCGCAGGTGCACCCACGAGAAAATCCTCACACACAGTTTACATAGGGGCACCTTGCAGACCCCCGGCCAGCTCCGCAGGAGGGGCCATGGCATCCAAGACAAGGCAAATCTGATGACCTGTCACAGCCCAAGGAGACACGATGACAGAGTGTCGTGTGAGTCCCGGGGGTAGCAGATCCTGAGACACAAGACGGATGTGCGGGAAAAAGTGGGAATGCTGACAGAGGTCTGCACTTCAGCTGACACCCTCAGTCCACCCCCAGTACTAAGGTCGTCCCTGGACTGTAGGAAACGTACCACTAACACAGACTTTAGTGACAGGAGAAACCAGGGTGAGGGGCAGATAAAAAGTCCCTCCCTGTTCCTGTGACTCTGAAGCTGTCCTAAACAAAATGCCCTTGTAAAAAGACTGTCTGAGATACGTTTACTGAAGTGTCACTTATGACCACGGGACAGCTTTGTAAAGTGGGGGTGCACTTGATGAGGCACTGCACTGCGGCAGAAAAGGGCTCCTGGGAGTTCAATGCCACCTGCAAACAAACCGTTCCAAAAGTCAGCATTCCACAGACAGACCCACGTCTCCCCTGTACACACGTCTAGGAAAACAGAAGCACAGGGGTGTGAGGCGTGGGGCCCTTGGGAACCCTGGTGCTCCTGATGCTGAGAAGTGTGGCCAGGCGGGCAGCCTGGACAGGGACCCAAGCCCAGCTCTGCCTGGCTGTGGCAGGGACATGAGGCCAGCGTGACATCCGCTGCTGAGCTACAGGAGAATTTCTATCTGCTTCCACTACCTCCCAGGCAGTAGACCCTCTGGCCTAATTTTGCTAAGCACACTGCCCTGCAGAATCCAAGCTTCCAAGCTGAATGTGGACATCCAGGCCCCGAGGATGAGGTTTGGATTTGACACCGTTCCAGGCACTGCTGTTTGGAGCTGGTGCCAGAAGAAAGCAGGGAACCCACGCCACAGCCACTGACAATAGGCTATCGCTGTGCCCATCCTATTAGGAGGCATCAGCCTTCTCTACTCGGAAGATTAAAAATTTCGGGAATAAATCCAGGTCTTGTCTGACATGACATTTTGGAAGCAAAAGCTCAGAAACTTTTGTACTCCGCGGTAATAGGATAACATGCTACAGTAGTTACAGTAATTGCCGGCTCTTCCCTCTCCCAGCTTGCTGGCCGCTCCCTCTCCCACTGGAGATGCCTGTTTCCAGAGCTGCCGCCAGTTCCAGCCATCAGCTCCAGCTCAGAGGGCTGCAGGTGGGGTGGGGGCTGCTGGCTGGGAGCTGCCACCATTCAGCGTCAGCCTCATTAGGGGCTGAGGCATGGCTCGTCTCGGCGGCCTCTGCATTGCTCTCACCCCCAGCCTAGACCTGGGGCCTGGACACCTGTTCAGGAGGACAGTGGGCAGGGGACCCGGGAAGGGCACCTGGGGCCCCCCAGCCACGTGACTTGCACAAAGTCCTCCTTCCTGAGCATCAGGACTCTCGTCTGTGAAGACGAGTTCCTTCCCTGAGGTCCTGCCCCAGGAAGCCCTGGGTAGTTCCTGATGACACTCACCTCATTGTGATGCCACATGAGGGCACCTTAGGAAGTCACATGTGTAACAGTGACCTCAGTGTGGCCGTGTGGATTCTAGTACAGATGTGAAGTGTGCCGGGGCAGAGGCTCAGCTCCGTCTTCCATGTGGGACGTGGACGGGCAGGTGCGGGTCCTGGGCCACCTGCGAGCACCAGGTCCACACTCCCCTCACTTATTGGGCACAGTGACCTCCTTGTGACCAGCTTTGGCATGACAGGCTGAGAGTGGCACTGGGGGCACCCAGCCTGCGCCGTGTGCTACCCTGCCATCGGAAGCCAGCAGCTTCCAGGAGGAGGGCTCACCAAAGGGTGACATGGAACGTGGAGGGAGAGGGTGGGGTTCAGGGCAGGGATAGAGCCCATGTGGCTCTCGGACTGCTGGCATCCCAGGGAGGGGAGGGCCCTGCAGCTTGAGGAACCAGCTCTGCCCAGTTCCCACACCAGCCCGCTGGATGCCCACTGGCCGAATGGGGGTGGCCTGGCAGCCAACAGGTGGTAAGGAGAGGGTCAGAGTGCTCAGACTGCTGTGTCTCCAGGCCAGTGGCTCAGCCGTGCTGCCCACATGCTCATGCTCAGGCACTGACCCCAAGTCCCAAACCTCACAATTCTCATCTCAGTGACCCTAAGTCCTCCTCCTCTGTCCACAATGCAGGCCCCGTCTAAGTTCGAGCCGCCCCCTGCCTCACATTCTCACAGCCAGCCCAGACTCTGACCCCAACTGAAACTTTCACCCCTATGTGTGGGAACCCCGCAGGGCTCTGCAAATTCAGTTTCTCTTTGTCTGGACCCCACCCACCCCCGCCATCTCCCTGCCTACTACCCTCTGCCTGACTGGCTCCAGCATGGTCTCTGGCCTCTGCCCTCATGGGCCAGGCTCTAGAGCCCTCCTAGGATCAGCCCAGGCCTAACATTCACTTCATCAGAGCCATCTGCACTTGGGGTGCCAGTCCTGGTCTATGTGGGGGCAGGTGCCATCCAGGACAGAGACGTGCCCAGCCACAGCCAGGGTGGGAGCTGGTGCCTGAGTGATATGTAAGCCCTGATCCCAGCCCTTCCTCCCTGTTCCAGACAGAGAGAGGAGCCGACTGTCCACAGATCTGTTAGTCAACTCAGGAAAAGACCCTGGACAAACACAGCTCTGTGCCTAAGGCAACACCCAGGGCAACCACCAGGCTGCAGGTGGGAGCAGCCCTCTGCCCTCCAGTGCCCTGGTCCAGACCATGCTGGCTTCCCGCTGCCTGCTTCTTAAAACCTTGCTCGGGGCAGCATCTGTGGCTCATCAAGTAGGGCGCCAGCCCCATATACCAAAAGTAGCGGGTTCAAACCCAGCCTCTGCCGAACTGCAAAAACAGAAAAATAGCCAGGCATTGTGGCAGGTGCCTATAGTCCCAGCTACTGGGGAGGCTGAGGCAAGAGAATTGCCTAAGCCCAGGAGTTGGAGGTTGCTGTGAGCTGTGTGGCACCATGGCACTCTACCGAGGGTGATAAAGTGAGACTCTATCTCTACAAAAAAAAAAAAAAAAAACCTTGCTCTGACAGAAAACTTTATACAGTGGCTCCCAGTACTTAGGGATAAAGTCTAAGCTTCTTGAACGGGTTCTCCTTATCTCACTTCCAATCCCAGCAGCCCAACTCCAATCCCAGATGCACAGACCCCACCTCCTGCAGGAAAAAATTGGGCCAGGATGTCCTTATCTGCCCGCAGGCCACAGCACAGGGCCTGTGCCAGCAGATAGATGGCTGTATGGATTGCTGACGGACAGATGATAGTTAGATAGGTGATGATAGATAGGTCATGGTAAATGACAGATAACAGATGATAATTGATGACAGATTAATTGAAGATTGATAGACAATAGATTACAGATGGAGGGTGGATAGGTGATGATGCATAGAGAGATGACAGATGATAGTTGATGATAGATTGATGATAGATGGTTGACGATGGGTAGATTGACTGATGATGGACAGATAGATGATCAATAGGTAAGTGGTGATAGGTGATTGGTAGATTGATAGCAGATGATAAGTAATAGTTAACACACAAATGTTAGATGCATCTCTCTTTATATGTCAATATATGTAAATGCATATATGATGTGTTAACAAATTTGTGAGGACCATGTGTAAATATTTGTATTTCCCATTGATAAGTTTTTCAAAATGTGCTTTAGATTGAAAGAAAAAAAGACTTGCATAGGAACAAATGTCCTGCATTTCCCCAGCCCTGCCTGCCACGCGGCCATCCTTCCCACATCACCCTGCATGGTGCAGGGCACAGGGCGTGGGGCACTCCAGATTAGCTAAGCCCGCATCACAGATCTAAACCTCCAAGAAGAGACCATTGTGCCCTTTCAGGACAAAAACTCCCTCCAGTATCAGCTCTGATAATCAGTGCCTCTCACCAACTGTCCTGAGGACAAGGCACATGGACTCTGATGGCTGTAGGCATAGATGATGAAATTTCCTTCCCAAGTTGTTGTTCATCACTCAGCCAGCAGCTCTCAGGAGCACTCGGGTAACTATCAGGGAAATCTCATCTGCACGCCTGGCAGCTCTCCCCACATCTGCCAGCCCAGTACAGCCCATCATATCATTGATAGTGTACACAATTCAACATCATTTGGATTTCGTCTTCTTGGAACATTTTAGGAATCTGAAGGATTAGATGGTGTGGAGGCACGGCTTCCAGCTCTGCTGTGCTGCCCAGATCCCAGGAAAACTCAAGGGTCATTTCTGACTGCTGCAGGGCCTGGTGGGGCTTACCAAAGCTGTGCCACCTCTCACCCACCAAAGGAGAGCCCCACTCTCCCCCACCAGAACATGCTGGGAAAACGACATTTAAAATCTAAGCTGTTTGGACTTTGAAATACTCTGAGCCTTCGAGGAATGTGGTTACAAGACCTGAGTCCCATGAATAGGTAGCATAACTATCTCTCTGCTGCAGACTGACTGGCCTTCTCGCCCTGTTCTGTAAAGTGTTGTGGGGACTGAGGGTGCAGGAAAGATACTGTCTCTGTTCACTGTACATATCCACGTGGGTTCACCCCCTTTCTCACACCAGGACACCATGAGTAATGGCCTTAAGATGGAATGTTGAAGACACTCTTTTAAGTTGGAAAGGAAATGAAAACAAGCCCTGTGGAAAGTGAAAAAAGAAAACAAAATATAGCTAATTAAATTATTGTAACTCATAAACCAGCCTTGTATAGAAAATATTATCATCCTGCTAAACGGGTTTTCTTCCCTGCTATGCAAGCAAGACCTTATGCTCTAACTTGGGAGCACTGACCCATTTCTCTGGAGTCTGCTTCCCGGGTGGCTACTCCCAGCTTTTGCCCGAGTACACTCTTTAAAACCGTATTCTCCTACTCATCATTTCAAGCTGACACCATGTTCCCAACCAAACCCCCTGTGCAGTGACCCCTCCTCCTCCACCCTCACCCCCTCCCCCTCCCCTCCTTCTCCCCTCCCCTCCCCCTCCCTCTCCCTCACCCTCTCCCTCTCGGTATGGGGCCCAGGACACAGGGCTGACCTCAGGCTACATGGCCCTCACATGGGAGGGGAGCTCATGTGTGAGGGGCCCTTAAAACCCCCTTCCTCCCTCCCTCTTTCTCCCTTCCTTCCTTCCTCCCTCCCTCCCTCTTCCTTCCCTCCCTTCTTCCTTCCTCTTCCCTCCTTCCTCCCTTCCTCCTTCCCTCTTTCTCCCTTCCCTCCTTCCTCCCTTCCTTCTTCCCTCTTTCTCCCTTCCTTCCTTCCTCCCTTCCCTCCTTCCTCCCTTCCTCCTTCCCTCTTTCTCCCTTCCTTCCTTCCTCCCTTCCTTCCTTCCTCCCTTCCTCCTTCCCTCTTTCTCCCTTCCTTCCTTCCTCCCTTCCTTCCTTCCTCCCTT
>CAUYRH010024201.1:0-13277 GCA_963574655.1 Perodicticus potto | reverse complement strand
AACTTAAGACATGAAACTATCATAATATTAGAAGAAAGTACAGGGAAAACTCTTGAAGGAGTTGGCTTTGGTGAATATTTTATGAGGAGGGCTCCCCAGGCAACTGAAGCAGTATCAAAAATACACTACTGGGACCTGATCAAACTAAAAAGCTTCTGTACCGCCAAGAACATAGTAAGTATAGCA
This sequence comes from Perodicticus potto, assembly GCA_963574655.1. Lineage (NCBI taxonomy): Eukaryota > Metazoa > Chordata > Mammalia > Primates > Lorisidae > Perodicticus > Perodicticus potto. Next base: position 13,091 of record CAUYRH010024201.1, on the reverse strand, counting down.
AGCAGACAGCCCTCAGAATGGGAGAAAATATTTGTAAGTTATGCCTCTGAGAAAGGTTTAATAACCAGAATGCGCAGACAATTCCAATGTATTAACAAGAAAAGAACAAGTGATCCCATCTCAGGATGGGCAAAGGACTTGAAGAGAAACTTCTCCAAAGAAGACAGGCACACGGCCTACAGACACATGAAAAAATGCTCACCATCCTTAATCATCAGAGAAATACAAATCAAAACTACTTTGAGATATCACCTAACTCCAGTAAGATTAGCCCACATGACAAAACCCCCAAACCAGAGATGTTGGCGTGGATGTGGAGAAAAGGGAACACTACTACACTGCTGGTGGGAATGCACACTAATACGTTCCTTTTGGAAGGATGTTTGGAGAGTACTTAGAGATCTAAAAATAGACCTTCCATTCGACCAAATATCCCTTTACTAGGTATATACCCAGAAGAACAAAAATTACATTATCACAAAGACATCTGTACCAGAATGTTTATTGCGGCCCAATTCACAATTGCTGAGTCATGGAAGAAGCCCAAGTGCCCATCAACCCACGAATTAATAAATTGTGGTACATGTATACCATAGAATAGTATGCAGCCTTGAAGAAAGATGGAGACTTTACCTCTTTCATGTTTACATGGATGGAGCTGGAACATATTCTTCTTAGAAAAGTATCTCAAGAATGGACGAAAAAGTATAAAAAGTATCCAATGTACTCAGCCCTACTATGAGGCTTATTTAAAGGTTTCATATGAAGACTGTAACCCAACTATAGCACAAGAATATGTGAAGGGAGGGGAGGAGGGAGGTTAGGGTGGAGAAAGGGTAATTGGTGGGGCCACACCTATGGTGCATCTTAGAAGGGTACAGGGAAAACTTACTAAATGCAGAATACAAATGTCTTCATACAATAACTAAGAAAATGCCATGAAGGATATGTTAAACAGTTTGATGAAAATATTTTAGATTGTATATGAAGCCAGCAAATTGTATCCCTTGATTGCACTAATGTACACAGCTACGATTTAATAAAAAATATAAAATAAAAAGAAGAATTCAAATGACTGCTATTATATTTCCCCAAAGCCAATATCCACTCAAGAACAGCTTTAATGGGTCGCCCATACTCAGTGGTTAGGGCGCCAGCCATGTGCTCCTGGGTTGGTGGGTTCAAACCTGGCCCAGGTCTGCTAAACAAACAAACAAACAAACAAAATAGTTAGGCCTTGTGGTGGGCTCCTATAGTATCAGCTACTGGGGAGGCTAAAGCTGGAGAATTGCTTGAGCCCTAGAGTTGGAGGTTGCTGTGAGCTATGATGCCACAACACTCTACCGAGGGTGACAAAGTGAGACTCTGTCTCAATTAAAAAAAAAGCTTTAGCCACAAAACACAGAGGTGAGTACTTGGATTCCAGAACATGACACTGAATACCTCTCCTGCCCTACTGGTTGTAATTCCTTGGTCTCTTTTCCTGTGATATCTGTTCCTTGCCTGGTAATGTCAAAGTGTCCCGGTGTTTGGTCCTTTGTCCTATATTATTCATCCCTTCACCAATCACATTCAGTCCTAGTGTTTTGAAAACTATTCAAGGACTCCCCAAATTATATTTCTGCTCTAAACTTGTCTTTAAACTTCAGCCTTATTTATCCTCCTACCAACTCTACATCTCCAGTTAGATGACAGTTAGGCATCCCCAACTTAACATGTTTAAAACGGAATTCATGCCCTTCCTCCTCTAAAGCTGGTCCATGCAGAACTTTCTCCAGCTCAGTAAATGACAGCATCTATGCTAGTAGCTCAGACAAAAATCTTGGAGTCATTCTTGACTCTTCTCTTTCTCTCACAATTTATACTTAATTCATGAGTAAATCTTTTGGCTCTATTTTCAAAATACTTTATAGTCAGAATCCAACCTTGACCTATGACCTCCATTCCGACTATCCTGATCTGAGTCACTATCACCTCTTACCTAGATTACTGCAATATCTTTAAAATTTTTAGCTATTTTTCATATGACCTAGATATCCTCCCCATCAACCCCCAGTTCCATCACTAACTGGCTATGCCATCTGGGTCCAGTTACTTATCCACTCCAGTCTCAGTTTCATCATTTCTCTTATTTCAAAATATTAAGGAGGTACACATGTGTTTGTGATACAGATCCCTTGTGTAATGCTTAAGTTGAAGTTTTAGAATGCCCATCACCACAATAATATTCAATGTACCTGGTAAGTTTTTATACCTCTCACCTCCTACCATCCTCTCCCCCTTTTTGGTTTCCGATGTCCCTCACATCTTTTTGTACCTGTTGTTCAGCTCTCAATTATTGGACAGCACATGTGGTTTTTGTTCTTCTACTCTTGAGATACTTTGCTTAGGATAACAGTCTCCAGATTAATCTACTTTGATACAAGTTTTATGGCTGGGTAGTACTCCATGGTATTCATACACCACAGTTTCTTTCCTACTGATGAATTATTTGGTGGGCATTAGGTTGATTCCATATCTTTGCACTTGTGAACTGTGCTGCAATAAACATTCAGGTGCAGAGTTTGTTTTGAAAAAATGACTTCATTTCCTTTGGGTAGATACCCAGCCCTGGGATTGCTGGATGAAATACAGTCTACATTTATTTTGTTGCCGAGTCTTCATATTGTTTTCCATAGAGATTCTACTAATTTGCAGTCTTACCAACAGTGTGTAAGTGTAGCTATCTCTCTGCATCTGTACTAGAATCTATTTTTTAAATTGTTAATAATGGCTCTTTTGACAAGGATAAGATGGTATTGCATTTCCCTGATGATTAGTGTTGTTGGACATTTTCTCAAATGTTTCTTGATCATTTGTCTATCTTCTTTTTAAAAACTTCCATTCATGTCTTTTGTCCACTTTTTAATGGGGATGTATGTTTATTTTTTCTTGCCGATTTGCTTAAGTTCTTTGTAGACTCTGGATATTAGCCTTTTAATGGATATATAGTTTGAATATTTTCTCCCATTCTGAAGGTTGTCTGTTTACTCTGTTGATCACCTCCTTTGCTGTGCAGAAGCTTTCTGATTTAATTAAGTCCTATTTATTAATTTTTATTGTTTCTATATTTGCCTTTGGGATCTTAGTGATAAATTCTTTGCCTCGGCTGATGTTTAGAAGAATTTTTCCTATATTTTCTTCTAGAATTTTTATGGTTTCATGCCTTACATTTAAATCTCTCTCTCTCTTTTTTTTTTTGAGACACAGTCTCACTATGTCACCCTCCGTAGAGTGCTGTGGCATCACAGCTCGCAGACCTCAAATTCTTGGGCTTAAGGGATTCTCTTTCCTCAGCCTCCTGAGTAGCTGGGACTACAGGTGCCCACCACAATGCCCGGCTATTTTTTTGTTGTAGTTGCCATTGTCGTTCGGCAGGCCCGGGCTGGGTTTGAACTGCCAGCCCTGTTGTATGTGGGTGGTGCTCTAGCCGCTAAGCTACAGGCACCGAGCCTTGAATGGATTTTTATAAATGATGAGAGAGAGCAGTTCTGTTTCATTGTTCTGCATGTAGCTATCCAGCTTTCCTAGGAACATTTATTGAATAAGCCTTCCTTTCCCTAGTGTATGCTGTTGTCTGCTTTGTCAAAGATCAGTTGGTTGTAGATAGATGGTTTTCTGGTCTGTGTCTCTATTTTTATACCAGTACCATGCTGTTTTGGTTACTATAGTCTTACAGTATAATTCAAAATCCAGTAATGTGATGCCTCCAGATTTGCCCTCTGCTTAAGATTGCTTTGGCTGTTCAGGCTCTTTTTTAGTTCCAAATAATGTGCATAATTACTTTGTTAGATCTGTGAAACATCATAATGTTGGTTTTTTGATGGGGATTACATTGAATCTGAAGTCGCTTTGGGAAGTTTAGACATTTTAATAGTATTGATTCTATCAATTCATGAGCTAGGATGTTGTTTTTATTGGTTTCTATCATCTGTGATTACTTTCATCAGGGTTTTGCAATTCTTGTAGAGATCCTTCACCTCTTTAGTTAAGTATATTCTTAGGTATTTTATTTTCTTTGTGTCTATGGTGAATGATATTGAATCCCTGATTGAACTTTTAGTTTGACTGTTATCAGTTTATATTTACTGATTTATGTACATTCATTTTGTATCCTGAGGATTTTACTAAATTTATTTGTCAATTCTAAGAGTCTTTTGGTAAAGTCATCATTCAGTTAAGTGTATCATTTCTAGATACAAGATCATATTGTAAATGAACAGGTGTAGTTTGACCTCCTCTTTCCTGAGTTGGCTGCCCTTTATTTGTTTCTCTTTCTTGATTGCTCTAACTAGGACTTCCAGTAGTATGTTTAAGAGAAGTGGTGACAGTGGGTACCCTTGTCTTCTTCTAGTTCTTGTGTGGAATCCTTTTAATTTTTCACCTTTCACTATGATGTTGACTGTCAGTTTTTCATGTATGACTATTATTAATTTGAGGTGTGTTCCTCCTATGCCTAGTTTGTTAGAGGTTTGTATCATGAAAGGGTGCTGGGTTTTATCCAATGCTTTTTCTGCATCTATTGAGATGATCATATCATTTTTGATTTTGCTTTTGCTTGTGTAGTGAGTTGCATTTATTAATTTACCTATGTTTTCATACTTTGTATTCCTGGGATGAAAACCATTTGATCATGGCAAATTATCTTTTTGGTCTGCTGTTGAATTTGGTTTGCAAGTATTTTGTTGAGGATTTTTTGCTTCTATATTCATAAGGGATATTGATCGGTAGTTTTTTTTTCCTTTTTTTTTATTTTTTAATTTTTTGAGAAGAGTGTCACTCTTGCCCCAGCTAGAATGTCCTGGCATCAGCCTAGCTCACAGCAACCTCAGATTCCTGGTTTCAAGCAATCATCCTGCTTCCGCCTCCCAAATACCTGGGACTACATGCACCAGCCACAATGCCCTGCTAGTTTTTCTATTTTTAGGAGAGATGGAGTGTTGCTTTTGCTGGTCTCGAACTCCTGAGCTCAAGCAGTCCTGACACATCAGCCTCCCAGAGTGCTAGGATTACAGGCATGAGCCAACATGCCCAGTCTATAGTTTTCTTTTTCTACTGTGTCCTTTCCTGGCTTTGGTATCAAGGTGATACTGACTTCATAGAATGAGTAGGGAGGATATCTCTTTCTCAATGTTATGGAATAATTTCTGTAGGTTTTGTACCAGTTTTTCTTTGTAGGTCTAGTGGAATTTGGCTGTGAATTGATCTGATCTGGCGTTTTCTTTTGTTTGGAGATTTTTAAATTATTTCTTCAATATCACTGCTCATTGATCCGTTCCCAATTTCTATTTCTTCCTGATTTATGTTTGGGAGATTGTGTGTTTCCAGGAATTTATCTATTTCCTCTATGTTTTCTAGTTTGTTTGCATAATATACGTGGATGATATTTTGTATTTCTGCAGTATCAATTGTAATATCTCCTTTTTCATTCCTGATTGAACTTTATTAAGTCTTTTCTATTTCTGGTTAATCTGTTTATTAGTCTATTGATTTTGTTTATCTTCTCAAATAACCAATTTTTTGTTTAATTGATCCTTTTCATTGTTTTTTTTGTTTTTATTTTATTTACTTCTGCTCTGACATTTGTTATTTCATTGACGTGTTCTTCTTTTTCTAGTTTCTCACATCTTCAGATGTGACATTAAGTTGTTACTTTGTGATCTTTCTAACTTTTTGTTTTTGTTTTTTTTTGGTGTTTTTTTGCCAGGGCTGGGTTTGAACCCGCCACGTTTGGCATGTGGGGCCAGTGCCCTGTTCCTTTGAGCCACAGGCGCCGCCCATCTTTCTAACTTTTTGATGTGGGCATTTAAGGCTCTGAACTTTTCCTTTAGGAATCCTCTTGCTGTGTCCTATAGATTTTTGACAGCTTGTGCCCTGTTTGTTATTCAGTTTGAGGAATTTTAAATTTCCAACTTAATTTCATCATAGGGAAAGGTCTTCAACATCAGGTTGTTTAAGTTCCATGACTTTGTATAGATTTGAAAGTTTCTCTTGGAGTTGATTTCTAGTTTTATTCCACTGTGGTATGAGAAGCTAAATGGTATGGTTTTGATTTTCTTGTATTTGCTGAGACTTATTTTGTGGCCTAAGAGAATTCCATGTGCTAATGAGAATAATGTGTATTTAGTAATTTGGGGGTAGAATCTTTTGTAAATGCCTATTAGGTTCATTTGTTCTAGAGTCCCACTTAAGTCCAGTGTTTATTTGTTGATTTTCTACTTTGGTGATCTGTCTAGTCCTGTGTACAATTCCCTGGCAAGGATGATGCCACTGCTTATTTCTTTGCTTAGATCTAGTGGAGTTTGATTTATAAATCTGGGAGTTCCCGTGTTAGGTGTATTTATATTTAGGATCACTATGTCTTCTTGTTGAATTGTTTCTTTTACCATTAGATAATGACCATCTTTGTCTTTTTCTACCATTGCTAATTTAAAGTCTATTTTATGTGATATGAAAATAGCTGCACCTGCTTGCCTTTGGTTTCCATTTGCGTGGAATATTTTTTCCATCCCTTTATCTTGTGTCTATGTGAGTCTTTACAAATTAGATGTGTTTCTTGGAGACAACATGTACTTGGGGTGTGTTTTTTTCATGCATTTAGCCAGTCTATATCTTTTAAGTGGGGACTATTTACAGTCAGTGCTAGTATTGATATGTGAGATGCTGTTCTGTTTATCATGTTAGATGATGTCTTGTTATTTTGTTTACCCTGTTGTACTATTATTTTATAAAAGCTGTTAGCTTTAACTTCTGAAAACTTTTACACTGGTGGGTATTTATTATGCTATTCCATGTATACTTCAGTTATGAATATTTCCTATAGGGCAGGTCTAGTAGTGACAAATTCTCTTAGTGTTTGCTTGTCTGGAAAAGTCTTTATCCTCCATTATTTACAAAAAGTAGTTTTGCAAGATAGAAAATTCTTGGCTGGAAGTTGGTCTATTTGAGAAGATTGAAAATGGGGCCCCAATCCTTGCTGCTGAGAAGTCTGCTGTTAGCCTGATGATTTGCCTTTATAGGTTAGTTGTTGCCTTTATCTTCCTGCTTGTGGAATTTTCTCTTTCATTTTGACTTTGGCCAATTTAATGACTATGTGTCATGGAGATATTTTATTTTTTTTAATCTTCCTGGTATTTAGGCCATCTTGTACCTGGATCTCTGGTGATACCAGGAAAGTTTTCATCAATAATTCCCTAGGATAGATTTTGCCATGATTTTTGCTTTTTATTCTTTTCCCTCAAGGATATCTATAATTTGTACATTGGTTTGCTTCATGTAGTCCCTGTTTTTCTGAGTGATTTTTTTGTCTTCTTTATTTATTTTTGCATATTTGACTAAATGAGTTAGTTCAAGAACCTTGTCTTCAAGTTCTGAGATTCTTTATTCTGTGTGGGGGTAGCCTGGTATTCTGTTGTATTTTGACACCTGTTCCCTAGATGACTCTTCCATTTCTTTAGGTTCTGTTATTTCCATTCTTAAATTGTCTAGCTCCTTAGCGACTTTTTCATATTTTCATTAATGTCTTAAGATAAATAAATAAATAAATATATCTATATATACATACATGTAGACACACAAAGTAGACACAAAGTTTGTGTGCAATTTAAAAATAGTTTAGCATAGTAAATTGCACACAAACTTTACATCTGCCTTGTGTATATATATATGCATGCACACACATACACATACATATACACACACACCCACACATATATCTACATGTTCTTTGGCTTCTTTGTGTTGCTTTTCAACTTTCTCTTCTGTCCTATTTATCTTATTTGCCATCCATATTCTGAATTCTATTTCTAACTTTTTGACTATTTTCTTTTGGTTTGACTCCACTGCTATAGATCCATTATGATCCCTTGGGGGTGTCAAACAAGCTTTTAAAATCACATCGCTAAAGTTCTTTTGTTGGTTTCTTCATATCTAAAACCTCTTCTCTCAGGTCAGGGGCAGATATATTAGTGATCCACCTGTTCTCCTTTGCTGGGACTTCTCCTACTTGGTGAGAAGAGAGGTCCCTAGATGGGGAGATTTCGAGACCTACTTTGTAAGACTGACCTGGCAAGGGAAGGGATGGCTGAACTAAGAGCTTGTAATGCAGTTGTCCTGTATTGTCCCATTCCCCTGTGCTTGTCACAACCCCAGCTAGTGCAGGATGATCTTTGTGCAGAGTAATGTGTTGTTCCACAGGCTGCTGTTGGAAGCTTGGGTTGGGGGCTAGATGAGTCCTTCACCATGGATTCTGGATTTGTGAGAGATTGCTCTGCCTTAGTCTCCCTGTATCTGTGATAGTGGCAGCTGAATGAGGCTGCTGAATGAGGCTATCTAGGCAGTGGTCATAGGTGTCAGTGTTGTGTTTCCTTCAACTGGGTCTAGGTGCAATGGTGGCTGAGGTTAGCAGGTCACTGGCAGAATGATGGTGGCCAGTAGGAGCTGTGGGGACGGGCTATGTGTTCTGGCAGCAGTGCTGGGGCCTTGGGGGTAGAGATGCAAAGTCTAATGGAGCAAGAGGTATGGCACTAGGCTGTGAGGCATCTGGGGTTCTCCCCTTGACCAGGTTTCCATAGAGGCAGTCATACAACGCTTCTCAGGTGGTGTCTGTTGCTCCCATTCTGCTCAGATCCCCCATAGGAGGGAGGGGAGTTCAGGTCCCAGTCACAGGGTGTGTGATAGTGTCTGATCTCCCCGATCCCTCCCAAACTTTGCCAGGACAATGCAGAAGTGGTTGTAGCAAGGCCATCTTGCATAAACCTAGAGCTCTGAACCCAAGAGCTCAGAATAACTTCAGTTTTGGCAACTTAGGAAGCCACCAGGTTCCTGCTGTGTCCACTCTCTGGTGCAGTGTCACTGTGTCAATTCTAAGCAGACTCTGATCAGTGTGGAGGTCTGCAGTCATGATGGGGATCCCCTCATTGGGCTGCAGTGTTCATGGGGGGAGCATGGAGTCCCAGGCCTCCTCCTGTCCTTTCCTAACATGTGGATGCTTCCCCAGGGACCCTCTCAACTTGCCAAGTGATTACCCTGTTACCTTCTTCACTCTGAGTGTCCCTTGTCACTTCTCTAATGATTCACAATGCTCTTTCCAAGAAGGTCCATCTATGAGTGGACTTAGGATCAATTTAAGTGACAGAATGATATGTTGGCTAAGAGAATGGATTCTGTAGACAGGCTGCTGCTTCTAAATCCTATTTCTTTCATTAGCTGTATGACCTTGGGCAAGTTGCTTCACCTCTTTGTTTTTTAGTTTTTCTCAACTGTAAAAAATAGAATAACCATAGTACTCACCTCACTGTATTCTGTAAGAATTATGAGTTAATCCATATACAGTTACTTAGAATAATGCTGGCATACCTTAAACACTGAATAGATGCTGGCTAATATAAACATTTTTTTTGCTTTAGGCCATATGTGCCTATGTGTTAAGATGTTTATAAACTCTTGATTCTACTATATTTTATGCTCACTTTCAGATGAAGCAGGCCAAGAGCACAAAGAAGCCTTTCTAACTCACATGTGGTCCAGTCAAGCTCATGAGGAATCTGATTCTGAGGAGTCTGGGAGTAAAGGCTTACAGTCATAAATAATATAAATATCCCTCATCTTGTTTAGAATGTACATATTGCCTGTGAAAAGTTGCAGTGTCAGTAGGTGCTAGTTGAAGACTCTGAGATCTGGGATTCTGAACAAATATATATTTCCATTCTGAACTAATCATTTTTATAGAAAACAGATGGAACTTGTTGCTTATGTGTGTGAACAATGTCTTCTGCTGCTTGCTTGGTCTCTAGGCTTAGGTCCAGCATCCAAAGAGTGCTTGAGGCAGGATCTCTTGACCTCCAGGAACTTTATAAGGTGTGACCTTGATTAACCACCTAAAATATTTCCCTGGAAAAAGGCAAAAAATAGATAAAGACAGAAATGAGCATCTAACTCCCACCTTTTATGTCCAATAAATGATTACTATGCCATAGTGGGAGGCAACATGTTCCATGACTTAAAAAATTGAAGCAAATTGCCTTTTTACTGGACTATAAATATCCATTCATCTGTTCAGTCATCCAACAAATTTTATTGAATGCTTATAAAAGCCAATGAAGTTCCCCAATAAAGGAATCTTTTTGACTTTGTTCTTTGTTTAAGATGATGTTTCTTTTAAATTTTTTTTATTTTTTATATTTTTTTTAATTTTTAATGTTCCTTTTTAAAAATTATTTTTATTAAATCATAACTTTGTACATTGATGCATTTATGGGGTTCAAGGTACTGCTTTGATATACAATGTGAAATGCTTACATTGAACTAAGTAACACATCCATCCCAATTATACTCATTTCTTAATAGTTTTGAAATGTACCATTGCATCATGCACATTAGGTGAGGTCCCCCAAATACCCTCTGTCCTCCCCTATCCCTCCTCCCCTCCTCTCTCTCTCTCCTCTTCCCTTCTACTTTCTGGACTATAGTTATATTTTGCCAATCATATGAGTGTGTAGGTCATTACATATTGATTTAATAGTAGTATTGAGTACATTGGTTACTTCCCCCCCTATTCTTGAGATACTTTACTAAGAGGAATATGTTCCAGCTCCATCCAGATAAACACAAAAGATGTGAAGTCTCCATCTTTTTTATGGCTGCATAGTATTCAATGGTGTACATATACCACAATTTGTTAATCCATTCATGGGTCAATGGGCACTTGAGCTGTTTCTATGCCTTGGCTATTATGAATTGGGCCACAATAAACATTCTGGTGCAAATGTCTTTGTTGTAAAATAATTTTTGATCATCTGGGTATATACCTAGTAGAGGAATTACAAGATCGAACGGTAGGTCTACTTTTAGTTTCTTGCATGCTCTCCAAACTTCTTTCCAAAAAGGTCATATTAGCTTGCAGTCCTACCAGCAGTGTAGAAATGTTGCCTTCTCTCTGCATCCATGCCAACATCTGTAGTTTTGGGATTTTGCAATATGGGCTAATCTTACTGGACTTAGATGATATCTCAGAGTAGTTTTGATTTGCATTTCTCTGATGATTAAGGATGATGAGCATTTTTTCATGTGTTTGTAGGCAATGCACCCATCTTTATCAGAGAAGTTTCTGTTCAAGTCTCTTGCCCACATAGAAATGGGGTTATTTATCTTTTCTTATTGATTAGTTTGAGTTCTCTGTAGATTCTAGTTATCCGACCTTTGTTGGAAGCATAACCTGCACAAATATTCTCCCATTCTGAAGGTTGTCTGTTTGCTTTATTTACTGTGCTCTTGGTTGTGCAAATGCTCTTTAGTTTGATCAGATCCCAGTAATATATTTTTGGTGTTGCTTCAATTGCCCAGGGGCTCCTCCTCATAAAATATTTTCCCGGGCCAATTTCTTCAAGTATTTTCCCTGCACTCTCTTCTAATATTTTTATAGTTTCATGTCTTAAGTTTAAATCTTTTATCCAGTGAGAATCAGTTTTTATTAATGGTGAAAGGTGGGGGTTCAGTTTCATTATTCTACAGGTCACTAGCCAGTTCACCCAGCACCATTTGTTAAATAGGGAGTCTTTCCCCCACTGAATATTTTTGATAGGCTTGTCGAAGATCAAATGCCGATAAGTAGTGGGGTTCATCTCTTGGTTCTCTATACTGTTCCATAAATCTACCACTTGGTTTTTGTGCCAGTACCATGCTGATTTGATCACCATAGATTTATAGTATAGCCTGAAGTCTAGTAATGTGATACCTCCTGATTTTTTCTTATTTCTGAGTAATGTATTTGTTATTCAAGGTTTTTTCTGATTCCATATAAAATGAAGTACTATTTTTTAAATTTCTTTAAAGAATATTCTAAAGTTCTTTAAAGTATGACAATGGTGCTTTAATAGCGATTGCATTAAGTCTATAGATTGTTTTGGGAAGTATGGACATTTTAACAATGTTGATTCTTCCCAGCCATGAGCATGGTATGTTTTTCCATTTGTTAACATCTTCAGTTATTTCTTTTCTCGGAGTTTCATAGTTCTCTTTATAGAGATCTTTCACGTCCTTTGTTAAGTAAATTCCCAGGTATTTCATCTTTGGCACTATTGTAAAAGGAATAGAGTCCTTGATTGTTTTTTCAGCTTGACTATTGTTGGCATATATAAAAGCTACTGACTTGTAAGCATTGATTTCATATCCTGACATGATGCTGTATTCCTTGATCACTTCTAAGAGTTTCGAAGTTGAGTCCTTGGGATTTTCCAGGTATAGGATCATATCATCAGTGAAGAGTGAGAATTTGATCTCCTCTGACCCTATTTGAATACCCTTGATCATCTTCTCTTGCTTGATTGTGATGGCTAAGACTTCCATTATTATGTTGAATAGCAGTGGAGACAGTGGGCATCATTGCCTCATTCCTGATCTGAGTGGAAATGTTTTCAATTTTGCACCATTCAATATGATATTGGCTGTGGGTTTGCTGTAGATGGCCTCTATCATTTTAAGAAATATCCCTTCTATGCCTATTTTCTTAAGTGTTCTGATCATGAAAGAATGCTGGATATTATCAAAGGCTTTTTCTGCATCAATTGAGAGAATCATATGGTCTTTGTTTTTTATTTTATTCATGTGATATATTATATTTATAGATTTGTGTATGTTGAACCAACCCTGTAACCCTGGAATAAAACCAACTTGATCATGGTGTATAATTTTTTTGACATGATGTTGAATTCTGTTTGCTAAGATCTTATTGAATATTTTTGCATCAATATTCATTAATGATATTGATCTATAATTTTCTTTCTTTGTTGGATCCTTTCCTGCTTTGGGTATCAGGGTGATGTTTGCTTCATAGAATGTGTTGGGAAGTATTCCTTCTTTTTCTATGCTTTGGAAAAGATTGTATAATATAGGTACTAGTTCCTCTTGAAAGGTTTGATAGAATTCAGATGTGAAGCCATCTGGTCCTAGACTTTTCTCTTTTGGGAGATTTCAGTGATTGATACAGGTCTATTCAAGATTTCTAATTCTTTCTGGTTGAGTCTAAGAAGGTGGCATGCTTCCAGGTATTGGTC
>CAUYRH010024199.1:0-16256 GCA_963574655.1 Perodicticus potto | reverse complement strand
TGGGGCCAGCGCCCTACTCCTTTGAGCCACAGGCGCCACCCGCAAATGTTTTCTTAAATAAAACCCAAAACATTTGTCTTAGTTAACACATTCCTTACTGAACACCCAACAGTCATCACAGTGTCAGAAGAAGATACTTGGGTAGATAATGTTTCTAAAAAGAACCAAAGGCTCTAATCTCCGTGGTTTGGACAACGGCCACCAAGCCGTTAGGGCCAGGTAGATGTTCAAGACACTCCTGCCTGTGGAGGTGTGGGGAGATGGTAAGATATTGGAAGACACCATCTAATGATGACTTTCTCTTGCCCGGTTCCCTCAGCTGGGGTGAAGAGCTGCTCAGTGGCTGCAGGCTCCTCAGATGGGACAGCCTCCAGGAGAAGAAAAATGGGGAAAGGTGCTTGACCAGCCCACTCCCCTCCCTCCCCTTCTCTGAGAATCGTCCCACGCCCTCACCCTTCCTGTAAAATGACCTCACTTCTCTCAGGTCAGAGGATAGAACCCAAAGTGTCACAGAGACAGTCTCTCATCCAGGAACTGGGAATTAAGACAGAGAGTCTGGCCTGGCAGGAGCCAGAAAGTCATGTTGATTTGGGGGTCCGTGCACCATTGCACCCACCTTTGTGCCGGCCACAGCACCTGCTGGAGCTCAAAAAACAGTCCCCTGGGACAAGGGCCACAGAAGCAGCCTCAGAAGCAAACGTTTCTCTCTGACCTTCTTTTTCCTGATTCTCAGCCCCTTCTCCCCTGAGGCTAGTCATGGGAACTCAAGCCCCTCCTCCCCAGGCGGGGTCTTCAAGCCAGAACCCTTTCTCCTGAGAGACAGCTATAAAACATAAAATTATTCTGTCTAAAAACTGGCCATAAAAACCTTCTCTGACCCACTTTGTGTTACAGTAGGGCTTTGCCTCCTACCCAGAAGACAAGAATGCGTATCCCAAGAGGCCAAGAAGAATCTAGACAGACAGACCTTGCTGGTTTCCCCACTCAGCCTATTTACTTTAAATCGTACACTTTTTGTCCCATCGTATTTCTACCTGGCTGTCCATATTGTCGAACCGAAGCATAAAAATGGACAATTTCCCCCATCAGGTGGGTCTTCATTCTGAAGGTTCCTGTGAATACGCATTAGTTAGCTGTGTATGTCTTTTCTCCTGTTAATCAGTCGGCCTCGGGCTGTGCCTCTGGCTCAGTGAGTAGGGTGCTGGCCCCATATACCGAGGGTGGTGGGTTCAAACTCAGCCCTGGCCAAACTGCAACAACAACAAAAAATAGCCAAGCATTGTGGCCGGCGCCTGTAGTCCCAGCTGCTTGGGAGGCTCAGGCAAGAGAATCACCTAAGCTAAGGAGTTGGAGGTTGCTGTGAGCTGTGATGCCACAGCACTCTACCAAGGGCGACAAAGTGAGACTCTGTCTCAAAAAAAAAAAAATTAGTCGGCCTCATGTCCGTGATTTTTCATTAAACACTTAGGGGGCCAAGAGCCTTGGTCTGTACATGACCAAACTTTACAGATGTGGAGATTTATGTTATGTTATACATATATATAAAACACAGAGGTAGCTATCCCTTCCATGTACTCAAAACCCATTCAACATGGCTCAGCACTTGTGGCTCAAGCGGCTAAGGCGCCAGCCACGTACACCTGAGCTGGCGGGTTCGAATCCAGCCTGGGCCTACCAAACAACAATGATGGCTACAACCAAAAAGTAGCCAGGCGTTGTAGCGAGCGCCTGTAGTCCCAGCTACTTGGGAGGCAGAGGCAGGAGAATCGCTTGAGCCCAAGAGCTGGAGGTCACTGTGAGCTGTGATGTCACAGTACTCTACCCAGGGCAACAGCTTGAGGCTCTGTCTAAAAAAAAAAAAAAAAACCCATTCAACCAAGAAACATTCATTTTGTTGGATAAAACAGATTAAAACTTTACAACAGACATATGAGGCAATTTCTAAAGGTCATCCAATAACTCACTAGAGGGCCAGGCATGGTGGTTCATGCCTATAATCCTAGCACTCTGGGAGGCCCAGGCTGGAGGATTGCTTGAGGCCAGGAGCTCCAGACTAGCCTAGGCAAAAGTAAGACCCCCATCTCTATAAAAAAATAAAAAAACTAGGGCAGCACCTGTGGCTCAAAGGAGTAGGGCGCCGGCCCCATATACAGGTTCCCTGGCCAAAAACTGGAAAAAAAAAATAAAAATAAAAATAAAGTAGCCAGGCACTGTGGCATGTGCCTGTGGTCCCAGCTATTCTGGAGGCTGAGGCAGGAGGATCTCTTGAATCTAGGAGTTTGAGGTTGCTGCTGTGAGCTATGACGTGCTGACACTGAACTCTAGCCTGGGCAACAGAAGGAGACCCTCTCTCAAAATAAGAAAATAAAACTCACCAGAAAATCCAACTGGAACTTAGGCTTTACAAATCCAGAGTCAGCTTATACCCTGTGAATGAGAACCACTTCCCCCCTCTTGGAATGCCCAATATAATTAGCTTCGATTATCCAGATAACATGAATGAAAATGACAGTGCTAAGTGCCGAGCAGCATTGTAACCTGAAAGATCCAGGGGATTATCAGAACAGCTAGCAGTCTGCAGAAAATTGCCCTGAAATCGCTGTACGCAGCAGAACTTGGGAATGATGTGTATTTTAGGTGATGAAAGTCACCTTCAGCTCTATTTTTAGCTTTCCAATCCTACAAAATCATTTGCAAGAACAGAGAAAAATCTCTGTGACAGACTCTAGCAAGTGTGAACTGCTCACCTTGGATCTCAGAGACAGAAACAGTACAATTTCTCGGGTTGTGCTTTTAAAAAAAAATATTTCTGGAAGGTAACACAAATAGATTTTAAAATGTTTGCTTCTATCCAGTAGAATACTTAAGATTTGCAAATTAGATCATTAACACTTCGTCTTTTCAACCACAAAGTGGTTGAGAAGTCTGAAAAAATAGGATTTGGTTTTCCTTGACATCCAGATTTTCAAATCACCACCAGAATCGTTAATTATTTTCACGACGAAGTATGGAGTTATGGGCTAGGGTTTCTATAAGGAATGCCCTACATTCCCATTTCCATGCAGTGTGACAGAATCCATCTCACAACTGGACAGTCCACTTGGGAGTCTCCTTAAACTCAACATGACCAGGGCTGAATTCATTATCTTCCAATCCAGCAACACCAGGGCGGATAATCCATCTACAGAAGTCAAGGGAGGTGTTAACATTCAGGTGTCAACAAAAACTGCAATTAGAAGGTTAATTGAGAAGAAAAAGAAATGAGGGTGCCATATTTGCCCCAGACTGGGGTAGGGCCTGAAAGGTGTCCACACCTTCCTGGAGGCTGAGGCTACTTCCCTGCACCCTAAGTTCTAATGGGTGCTGGGCTAGGACAGTAGCTTCTCACTGTGTATTGCAGATTTATTTCTGCAGAGGTAATGAAGAGGGCTGTGCTCAGGAGCCCAGGGAGGACACACCTCCTGGGCCACCCTCACGTGACTATTTAGGGAAGCCAGGGTCCTCATGAGGCCACAAACCACACCCATACCCCTGGCCACATGTCAGGGGTCACCGCTGGTCACAGGGGGCATTTGTCAGAGAACTTGGTCCCAGTGGTGGGAGAGAGGGGTCGTCCCCACACCAAGGCATAGTTCAAGACCCCAAACCCTCAGAAGCAGCAGGGCAAGGCTTGTTCTCAAGCCCAGGCTCCGCCCCTTGCCAAGGGGAAGTTTCTTCCCTTTTCTGAGCCTCGGTTTCTTCATTTGTAAACAAGGATGATTATACTATCAGTTTCAAAGGTGTGAGAATTCAACAGGAGGTGTGAAAGTAAAAGTGAGATAGTATCATGAATTCGTGAGGAAACAGAGGCTCATTGTAATATAGTAGCACCCAGAATGAGGCCCTTTATTGAAGGAAATGCTTAATAAATATTTGAGAACAGGAGGATTAATATGATTATTTCAAAGCGTGTTGATTTCCCATCCTTCTCTATCTCCGGCGGCAAACAGTGACATGCAGGGAAGGGAAGAGGAGTCTCTGAACTCTGGGGGGAGATGGAGACTCCCAGGGGTGGTCTTTTGAGGTCCCTGGGAGCAAAGAGACCAGTGTCAGCCTTCTACAGTCAATGCTTTCTTTCCTTAAAAAAAGGAAAAGAAGAAAGAAAGAAAGAGAGAGGGAGGGAGGGAGAAAGAGAGGGATGGAAAGAGAGAGAGAAAGAAAGAGAAAGAAAGAAAAAAGAAAGAGAGGGAGGGAGGAAGAGAGATATAGAAAGGAAGGAAGGAAGGAAGGAAGGAAGGAAGGAAGGAAGGAAAGAGAGAGAGAGAGAAAGGGAAAGAAAATGAAAGAAAGAAAGGTAAGGAAAGGGGAAAGGGGGAAGGGGGAAAGGAAAGAAAAGGAAAGAAAAGAAAAGAATCTGTCAGGACTTTAGTTTCCAGGCAACCATGTTCCATTGAGTCCCATGTTTTGACAATTCTATGGCGGGTGAGTCACATTTGTGGTGAGCTGTAGCAACTTCATCCGCAGAAACATAGCTTAGACCCAAACTGATGAGACCTTAGCCAGTTTCTTCACCTTTCTGTACCTTTGCCAGCCTGGTGAAGTCTGTGAATCTCTTCCAGGAGTAATGTCTCCAGATGCATTCAAAGTAAAATACATAGCACCATGAAAGGAATGAATCATATCAAACATTTGAAATTTGTGATAAATCAACACATTCAGTAACAAGATGGAACAGCAGATCTAATGTAATTATCAAAGTTGTGAAGACGGACATGGTGACTCACACCTGTAATCCCAGCACTTCAGGAGGCCATGAGGCGGGAAGATTGCCCGAGCCCAGGAATTCCAGACCTGCCTGGGCAACACAGAAAGACCCTGTCTCTACAAATAAGAAAAAACATGTTGAAACTTAAAAACAAATCGTGAAGTAGGAATGAGCGCAAAAAAATAGCTCACGATATTTGAAACAACTCTTATATGATTTCTATCGGTAACCAAGTCCCAGGGACTGATAGCGCTGCTGTGGCGTGCTGCTGGCATTTCATCGCTGGTCTCAGGGTGCACGTCTCTGTCTGACTTTCAGCACCCTTTATAATTTCACTCCATCCTCCCAGCCAGGTTTATTTCTCATCAAGACTTGACAATCTCCTCCCAGTAGACACACACAATCCTTCCTGCCGTATTCATGACTCTGCTGATGCTATGTCCTTCTCCTGAACCCTTCTCCTCCCACCCCTGAACCAAACCAAATCCAGCCCATCCCACAACCTGCACCGGGAGATCCTTTTCCCCCAGCTGCATCGAGCTGACCCAGCCCTTCTCTCAGCCCCTATGGCACAGATATTACCACCAGCTTGGCACCGAAGTATTTCATGTATAGTAATTCTCTCTCTAAATCAACTGTAAATGCCTTGAGGATAGGAAATCGTGTCTTCTATTCCCCTATATGTCTCCCTGGGCCTACACTAATGCTGAGCATATAGAAGTCATGTTATCCATCAAGTTCTAGTAAGATGAGGACATTTTCTATTTTATTTTATTAGCTCTCTCTGGGAAAGTGCTACGTGTGTTTGGAAGTAACACCTTGACAAGCTTACCAGGATAAGAGGGAGGCCACCTAGGGCATTCTCAAGAAACAAAAGAGGTTTGCTAAATTGCTGTCCACGAGATCAAAAGAGTAATTTATGGAGCTTCTGAGAAAATGGGAAAGCGAGACAGGAGTGGGGAATGAGACGAGGGCCCTGTACTGTATTACAATGACTACCCCTTGCCCCACAAATATTAAGATTCTACTAAAACTCACAAAACAGCTGGTATGGGTGTATTGCTGGTGGAAACCAGGGAAGGGACCAAGTTGTATATGGAGGGTAATGTGAGATTTGGAGACATTACATGTATGCAGGAGCCAGATGGACTGGGAGGCCTTGGTTGGCTTTTGGATTACAGTCCAATCCATGATTGATTGCCTAAGAATCATCATGGAAATGTTTGTGATGGCTCTCTGGCCTCAGATGCACATTCCTCCTGCGTCCTCCACTCACTACTATCTATATGAGGAAGAATTAAAGTGAAGGTCAAGTGGGAACACTGTAGGAAGACAGGTAGTCACATCTTTTTATTTGCTGGTGGGGACTCTCTGCATAGTCCTAAGGCAGCAGAGGGTATCACATGGTGAGAGGGCTGAGCACGGCAGCTCAGGAACCATGGTAACCCAGGAATCCATTATCTGGGAATGGATTAGTCCGTTCATGACAGCAGAGCCCTCCCAACCCAATCACGTCTTAAATGCCCCACCTCTCAATCCTGTTGCCACCTTGGAGATTAAATTTCAATGTGAGTTTTGGAGGAGACAAATATTCAAACCATAGCAATAGGTATATAAAGAGATTTATTATAAGGAATTGGTGTGCATGATCATGGAGGCTGAGAAGTCCCAAGATCTTCAGTTGGCAAACTGAAGACCCAAGAGAGCCAAGAGTGTAATTTCAGTCCAAAGGTAGGTAGGCTCAAGACCCGGATAGAGCCAGTGTTTGGGTCCAGAGGCAGAAAAAATTCAATTATACCAGCTTAAAGGCAGTCAGGCCAGGGAATTCTCCTTTACTCTCTGGAGGGTCAGCCTCTTGCTCTATTCAGGCCTTCAACTGATTGGATGAACCTGCTTTTCTCCAGCTACCAATTCTAATGTTAATCTCCTGCAGAAACACCCTCACAGACACCCCCAGGATGGCACTTAAACAAGTGTCTGGCCACCCAGTCAAGTGGACACAAGATGAACCATCACTTGGTTCAATATGATACAATATAACCTCCATAGTTGACCACTTCCCTAAATTGACCTAATTCTCATAAATCAGACATGTACTCAATAGAAGTTCCTTATGTTCACCTTCTGCACATATTGACCAAGTTGTTAGGTCCCTTGAGTGGTCAACTTATACAGGTTCCTCTGTATCCCAATGACATAAGTATAAAAACAGGTAAAATGAATCTATTCTGGAACAAAGGAGAATGAATGTCTATTCTGGAGGGGTAGGGGAAGGGCTTGAAGGGGCTTCTGGTTAATGGTAGTATCTTATTTCCAGATCCGATGTTGGTTACACCAGAATGTTCACTTTGTGAAAATTTATTGAGCTGTACTCTTAGGATCGATGCCCTTTTCTGGATGTGTTTTATGCTTTAATTCAACAAATTTTAAAGGGGGTGATGGGAGTGGGTACTTGGTTTAGAAACATCTGTTGAAACATCTTAGCAGCTAATATTGCTAAGATTAGCAGGAAGAAATTCCTTCCAAGAAATTTCTGTTTTCTTGGCTAATACCCTCAAAATTCCTGGATAGGAAGTTGAGTCATAAGGCTCCTGCTTTCCTTCTATTAAATTAAAGCCCAGTTAGGTTGAGAGGCATCTCTTTTGCCTTAGGAAGAGGCTGATAGGAAGGGCAATGCTAAGCTCTGGTATGGGGCACTCATACTTCTGCCAAAGCACAGGAATCCGGTCTAGTACTAACAGGCGCCACACTGGAAAATCTAGGAAAAGCTGACCAGGTGAAGCAACATGACACAAGAATCTTGCAGCCCAATTCTTCCATCTTTGTTGCTGTTCTGCTTTCCCCAAGTCTCCTTCTGAATACTGTTGCTTTGAAAGTTCTGGGCAGAAAGAAACTGACTTAAGTTCTGATTTCGATCTGATTTTTAGAAAGAGCCACAGCTCATCAGGGAGCTTTGATTGATGTTTTCAAAGCATACTGTCCAAATAAATTTTTTCTTCTTAATTTTTCCCAGGGCATAATCTTTGAGATCCAAATCCACAGGCACCCAATGAAATAGAAATTGACGAAACTAAGGTTAAGTTAAGCTTCAGAGAGAGCCAATCTGAACGATTTGAAATCCAAGTTAAAATTTTGGCCTGAAACAAGTGCATTGTCAAAAGTCTTCAAATTAAGCTTATCCTGGCTCGGCGCCTGTGGCTCAATAGGCTAAGGTGCCAGCCACGTACACCTGAGCTGGCGGGTTCGAATCCAGCCCAGGCCCACCAAACAACAATGATGTCTGCAACCAAAAAATCGCCGGACGTTGTGGCGGGCGTCTGTAGTCCCAAATACTTGGGAGGCGGAGGCAAGAGACTCGCTTGAGCCCAGGTTGCTGTGAGCTGTGATGTCACAGCACTCTATCCAGGGTGACAGCTTGAGGCTCTGTCTCAAAAAAAAAAGAAAAGAAATACAAAAAGAATTTGGGTGCTGGCCACATACACAGGGCTGGCAGGTTCGAACCTGATCCGGGCCTGCTAAACAACAATGACCACTACAACAACAAAATAGCTGGGCATTGTGACGGGTGCCTGTACTCCCAGCTACTCGGGAGGCTGAGGCAAGAGGATTGCCTAGACCCAAGAGTTTGAGGTTGCTATGAGTTATGATGCCACAACACTCTACTGAGGGCAACAAAATGAAACTCAGTCTCAAAAAAAAATTAATAAATAAAAGGTTTCAAGCACTTGAAATTCTGTATTAGTCAAGCGCTTTAAGTCTGCAATATAATAATCTACAATTAACACATGAGCAAAAAGAAAATGATAGGAGCAAAACATCAAGGAAAGTATTACTTAATTTATTCTTAGGGGTCAGTGGTTATTTCTGGGTAAAGAAAAACAAGTGACCTGTGTCCCTGAGCTATGGATATGAGTGATTATGAGACAATTAACAAATAAAAAGAAAAGAGAAAAATGGGCTCAGCACCTGTGTCTCAAGCGGTTAAGGCGCCAGCCACGTACACCTGAGCTGGCGGGTTCAAATCCAGCCCAGGCCCGCCAAACAACAAAGACGGCTACAACTAAAAAATAGCTGGGCATTGTGGCAGGCGCCTGCAGTCCCAGCCACTTGGGAGGCGGAGGCAGGAGAATCGCTTGAGCCCTAGAGTTAGAGGTTGCTGTGAGCTGTGATGCCACACCATTCTACCCAGGACAACAGCTTAAGGCTCTGTCTCAAAAATAAATAAATAAATAAATAAATAAATAAATAAATAAATAAATAAATAAAAAAAAAGAAACAAGTGGACATAATCCATTAAATGTTTCCAAAAGTCCATACAAAGCCTATTTTCTAAATAAGGCACTGTAGCATTTGCAGGAACTGATTCTAAGGAGCTGGGTTTGAGCCTAAAAAGGAGGTGTGAGAATAAAAAAGCCCTTTCCAGATGAAAAAGTATAAATTGCACTGGACCCAGGATCTACTCCAGAAACGGACAATTGACAAAAAAAAATCTGAAAAAATGAATACTCGGAAATCAGGGCTTTTAAAACATAAAGGATATGTGGAATTGTAGATATAATTTTCCTTTAGTTTATAGAAAAGGGCTCCAACGAAGAATACCATGAGACAGAAAAGCACCTAAGGCCTTCTGCCACCTCACCTTGCTAGCTCCTCATAGAGCTTTTATAACATTACGTCATGGTTCCGCGCCTGTGGCTCAAGCGGCTAAGGCACCAGCCACATACACCAGAGCTGGCAGGTTCGAATCCAGCCTGGGCCCACCAAACAACAATGACACCTGCAACCAAAAACTGGCCGGGCATTGTGGCAGGCGCCTGTAGTCCCAGCTACTTGGGAGGCAGAGGCAGGAGACTTGCTTGAGCCCAGGAGTCAGAGATTGCTGTGAGCTGTGATGCCACAGCACTCTACCCAGTGTGACAGCTTGAGGCTCTGTCTCAAAATAAATAAATAAATAAAATAAAATAAATAGCATTCCCTCATGACAGCTGTCCGCTGAAGGTGGGGATTATCTGACTATCTTTTAATTGTCCCTTTTTTCTACCTGCCCTATGCCCACTATGTGGGAAAAGCAAATCTCCCGGTTAACAAAAACACACAAGTTGTTCACTCAGATTCGAAACTTGGAAATGGGCATTAGCTAGCAGTACAAATGGGCAGCACGCTGACTTCATGACAATGACTGCATCACTGGCAGCTCCCTCCTTGCTTCTTCCAGATCCCTTCTCCTCTTCCCTTCTTTTCACTGTTTTCACACGCAGTGGCCTGAGTTTACCACTTTCTATGAAAGGACTACAGAGAGGCTCTAATTAGCACCCTGGTCAGTGCCTAGTCCTGCAGCTCATTCTTCTACTTTGGACATCTCTGAGTGTGAACATTCACCCAGTTTTTTAATATACTGTGATGCTTTAAGGTGGGGGAGGGCTATACATAAATAATTCTCTTGGAAAAGCCAAAATGGTTTGCCAACGTAGACCAGCAGGATTGTGATAGTGATACATTACTTTTATACAAACACACAGGCAATTATATATGTAGCCATCATAGTCCTTTTTTTTTTTGAGACAGTCTCACTATGTCGCCCTCAGTAGAGTGCTGTGTCATCACAGCTCACAGCAACCTCAAACTCTTGGGCTTAAGTGATTTTCTTGCCTCATCCTCCCAAGTAGCTGGGACTACAGGTAGCTGCCACAACGCCTAGCTGTTTTTTTTATTGCAGTTGTCATTGATAGTTAGTAGGCCCGGGCCGGGTTCAAACCTGCCAACTTCAGGTCCTCAAAAGAGGAGGACTGTGGTTTTACCTGTTTTTGCAAAAATCTCAAATCAACAGGATTCCTGAAAACCAAAGACTATTCACATAACTTCAAAATTTAGACAGTAACAATCATCTTACTAATGAAATACATATGAAATTTCTAGTCAAACAAGTTCCTAGAAAGCAGGAGAAGGCTTAGGTGGGCACGTATTCCCAAAACTTTGGGTGACCAGCAAAGATCAGGAAGATATTTCTTGTTTCCATCTTCAGAATCTTTTCTAAGAATATGTTTTTCTTTCTCCTTGAAAATGTCAATGTTGTCTTTTTCTCATTAGCTACAGTAAACCATAGTTGTTTTGTTTTTTCAACTTTCAGTAAACTGAAAAAAAGAGTAGAAATTTTTTTCCATTACTAAAGATCAAAAATTAATAGTCTTATGTTCAGAGATATTAAAAACTGGCAATAAAGAGTTTATGGGAGGCTGGCTCAGTGTCCATAGCTCAGTGAGTAGGGTGCCAGCCACATACACCGAGGCTGGTGGGTTTGAGTGTGGCCCAGGCCTACTAAATAACAAATGACAACTACAACCCCAAAATAACCAGGCATTGTGGTGGGTGCCTGTAGTCCCAGGTACTTGGGAGGCTGAGGCAAGAGAATCGTTTAAGCCCAAGTTTGAGTTTGCTATGAGCTATGATGTCATGGCACTCTAACCAGGACGACATAGTGAGACTCTGTCTCCAAAAAAAAATTTATGGGAGGGCTAGGCGTGGTGGCTCACATCTGTAATCCCAGCACTTTGGGAGGCCAAGGTAGGTGTATCATTTGAGTTCACGAATTCGAGACCAGCCTGAGCTAGAGCGAGACCCCATCTCTAAAAATAGCTAGGCGTTGTGGTGGGCGCCTGTAGTCCTGGCTACTCAGGAGGCTGAGGCAAGGGGATCACTTGAGCCCAAGAGTTTGAGGTTGCTGTGAGCTATGACACTAGGGTACTCTACGAGAGGCAATGAAGTGAGAAAAAAAATATGGGAGATAGAAAAGTATAGGAGTTAATAGTGTGGGTTTAAATCCTGGCAACCCAACCTACAAGGCACATGAACTTGGACACATTATTTAACTTGTCCGGGCTCTGGTTCCTCTTCTGTACAATAAGGATAATAGTTCCCACTTACGATGATTAAGCAAGTTTATACATGGAAAGCACTTAGAGCAGTATCTAAGTAAGGGCTCAGTAAATGATAGCTGCTATTAATATGACTCTTAGGAAGAAGTCTTAAGAAACAGCAAGAGAGGCTCGGCACCTGTGGCTCAAGCGGCTAAGGCGCCAGCCACATAGACCTGAGCTGGCGGGTTCAAATCCAGCCCGGGCCCACCAAACAACGATGGCTACAACCAAAAAAAAATAGCCAGGCATTGTGGCAGGCGCCTATAGTCCCAGCTATTTGGAAGGCAGAGGCAGGAGAATCGTTGGAGCCCAGGAGTTGGAGGTAACTATGAGCTGTGATGCGACAGCACTCTACCCAGGGCAAAGCTTGAGGCTCTGCCTTAAAAAAAAAAAAAGAAAGAAAGAAATAGCAAGAGATATGGAAGTGATATTAACACACAGTATGTTTTGTGTTTTGAAGAACAAGCAGAGAAGTACTTTATTTTCTCAGTTTTATTATCTGAGAACTATCTGACAATGAAGATTATATAATTGTATTTAAAAATTTAGGCCAATTGGCTTGGCGCCTGTAGCCCAGTGGTTACAGCGCCAGCCACATACACCGGTTTGAACCCGGCCCAGGCCTGCTATACAACAATGACAACTGCAACAACAACAAAAATGGGCATTGCAGCGGGAGCCTGTAGTCCCAGCTACCTGGGAGGCTGAGGCAAGAAAATCCCTGATCCCAAGAGTTAGAGGTTGCTGTGAGCTGTGATGCCACAGCACTCTAACCAGGGTGACATAGTGAGACTCTATCTCCGAAAAAGAAAAAAAATTAGGCAATCTACCTTTCAATATTATACAATTTTTAGAATATCAACTATAAGAAGCATCTCAATTTCGGAGATATTAAAATGTCAAAAATATACATTTAAAATTCGGGCAGCGCCTATGGCTCAGTGAGTAGGGTGCTGGCCCCATATACCAGGGTGGCAGGTTTGAACCTGGCCAAACTGCAACAAAAAATAGCCGGGCATTGTGGCGGGCGCCTGCGGTCCCAGCTACTCAGGAGGCTGAGGCAAGAGAATTGCCTAAGCTCAGGAGTTGGAGGTGCTGTCAGCAGTGACTGCAGGGCACTCTACCGAGGGAGACAATATGAAACTCTGTCTCTAAAAAAATAAATAAATAATAAAATAAAATAAAATTTCATAGGCCAGGCACGATGGCTCACACCTGCACTCTGGGAGGCGGAGGCAGGGGTTGGGGGGGATTGCTTGAGCTCATGAGTTCAAGACCAGCCTGAGTGACACCCTATCTCTAAAAGTAGCTGGGTGTTGTGGTGGGCGCCTGTAGTCCTAACTACTGAGGAAGCTGAGGCAAGAGGATCACTTGTGCCCAAGAGTTTGAGGTTGCTGTGAGCAATAACACCAGGGCATTCAACCCCAGGGCAACTGAGTGAGATTCTGTCTCAAAAGGAAAAAAAAAAGATTTGATGAAATACATTAAAAGAGATGGAAAAAATCTGTGATGTTCCAAGTATT
Source organism: Perodicticus potto (assembly GCA_963574655.1). NCBI lineage: Eukaryota > Metazoa > Chordata > Mammalia > Primates > Lorisidae > Perodicticus > Perodicticus potto. The sequence continues at coordinate 3,075 of CAUYRH010024199.1, read as the reverse complement.
CAGTCTCATCTTTTCCTATTAGAGCTGTAAACTAAAATCCAGCTTCTAATTGAACATATTAACAGGAGCTGCCTCTCAGAGCCCTGCCCAGCAAGCCCATAAGAGACAATTCCACATACATGACTGGTCAACAAGCAGAGGAAAGGAGTACCTTTATCAACAATATTGACCTCAAGAAGAAATATATACATACACACATATATTGACCTCAAACCCAAACTCCTAATAGTGCAAAACAATATGCAAAGAAAAAGAAAAAGGCTGTAAGGCTGTGAGGCTGAGAAAGGAGAGAAGACAGCAGGAAGAGAAATGAAATGGTACAGAAGGCTACAAGATAAAGACATGAAACTCCTACAGAAAAAGCATGGGGGCAGGGGAACAGGCTTTCAGTGGAGGAACAACCCCAGGTCCTACCAACCCCAACAGCCCCTTGAGGTTAGGCCGTATCACAGCGCCAGAAAGGATGCCAGGAAAAGCAGAACTGTTAAGCTGAAAGGGACTTAGAGAACAAAAAGCATACTATTCTCCAGCCTTTCCCGATGCCCACGTATACTCCTGCACAAAGTTGTTACATGCCGCAGATGAGAGTGTACAAATGGCGGAGACACGGAAGGAAAGCAGACTCTGGCGTTAGATTACTCAGTTTGCAAACTGGGATTGCAGGTCAGAAAGGGTTCCCGCGGACATTCCATCTCCCCTACAGCACAGCAGCTAAGTCATCCAGCCTTTCCTTGAGTTTCCTCTTTAACTCAAACTACTACATCCACTGCAAGACCACGATTCCATTTTCTTTCTTTTTCTTTTTGGAGATAGAATCACACTCTATTACCCTAGATAGAGTGGTAGAGTACGTCTAAGTCTTGGGCTCAAGTGATCCTCTTGCCTCGGCCTCCCAACTAGCTGGGACTTCAGGCATGCACTACAATGCCCAGCTAGTTTTCTATTTAGTATAGTCTTTCTACTTAGTAGAGACAAGGTCTCACTCTTGCTCAGGCTGGTCAAACTCCTAAGCTCAAGCAATCCTCTTGCCTCAGCCTCTCAGAGTCCCAATTCCATCTTCTTTTCTCTTTTTTTTTTTTTGAGACAGAGACTAACTATGTCACCCTTGGTAGAGTGCTGTCACATCACAGCTCACAGCAACCGCCAACTCTTGGGCTTAAGCGATTCTCTTGCCTCAGCCTCCCAAGTAGCTGGGACTGCAGGCGCCCACCACAACACCCCGCTATTTTTTTTGTCACAGTTGTCATTGTTGTTTTAGGAGGCCCGAGCCAGGCTTGAACTGGCCAGCTTTGGTGTTATGTGGCCAGCACCCTACTCACTGAGCTATGGGCGCCGAGCCCCAATTCCATTTTCTAACAGTCTTATCAGGAAATTCTCATGTTGAAACAAAATGTGCCAAGCTGGTTTGGGGTTCTTCTGTTCATTAACTATCTCTTGAGCACTTGAATGTCCTTTGAGAGGCCCTTGAGGAGCAACAGAGGACACCTGAGCTAGGGACGGGTGGGACGGGTGGGAGGACAGAGACAGTGGAGAACAAGGAGACGGAGAACAGTGGCTCACACCTGTCATTCCAGCACTTTGGGAGGTTGAGGTGGGAAGATCGCTTGAGCCCAGGAGTTTGAGACCAGCCTGGGTGACATAGCAAGACCTCATCTCTACCAAGAAGGGAAAGGGAAACGGAAACGGAAAAGGAAGGAAGGGAGGGAGGGAAAGGAAAAACGTGGTGAAGAAGTTGAGGTGACTGGCAAGAGTGAAAGCAGGTATTTTTCTCTAGGAAAGTAAAAGTCAAAGAAAGGTAGGGGAGAGCTGACCGAAGCGTACGATCAGTGTTTTTGTGGGTCATAGCAGATGAGCAATTTCCACAGCAGTCACTAGGGAATCAGTGTTGGAGAAAGCCAGGCTTACTCAGGAAGCAAAGAAAGAGGGTGGGTCTATGTCGAAATTCATGTTTTAGGGGAACTTTCCTAACATAAATGAGCTGTGCAAGACAGCAAAGGGCAGATGAGGAGAGCAGCCAGCCTCACCTGACTGTTTGCTCAGGGAGTGTGGAGAGGGGAAGAAGGGGGTGGTAGAGGTAGGCGGCGCTTGTGGCTCAGTGGGCAGGGTGCCGGCCCCATGTACCGAGGGTGGCGGGTTCAAACCCGGCCGGCCAAACTGCAAAGGAGAACTTGGCCAGGCGTTGTGGCAGGTGTCTGTGATCCCAGCTACTCAGGAGACTGAGGCAAGAGAATCGCCTAAGCCCAGGAGTTGGAGGTTGCTGTGAGATGTGGCGCCAGGCACTCTACTGAGGGTGATAGAGTGAGACTCTGTCTCTAAAGAAAAAAAAAAGAAGGGTGTGGTAGGGGATGGAAGAGACTGTACTTGGGGCAGTAACTTGCACACAACAGGTGCCAGGTACCTTGTAAACAACCAAACACAATCCCGTGAGACAAGCATTAGAGATACACAACAGATGCCACAAGGAGCTACTGGGACTCAGAAAACAACATCCCCAAATGTGGCACTTTGACATACTAAACTAAAACAGCATCCCAAGGTCTCTCTGACCTTCCCAACTTTCCTTTTTTTGAGACAGAGCCTCAAGCTGTCACCCTGGGTAGAGTGCGGTGGCATCACAGCTCACAGCAACCTCCGACTTCTGGACTCAAGAGATTCTCCTGCCTCAGCCTCCCAAGTAGCTAGGACTACAGGCGCCCACCACAACGCCCAGCTATTTTTTGGTTGCAGCCATCGTTGTTTGGCAGGCCCAGGCTGGATTAGAACCCACCAGCTCAGGGGTATGTGGCTGGTGCCCTAGCCGCTTGAGCCACAGGCGCTGAGCCCCCTCCTGTCTTTCAATCCTACTTCTCTTCCAAGGCACAGGAGGAAGTAGAACAATGCCTGGTCCATAGTAGACATTCATATATTTGGTGAAGGAATCAAGAAGCCCCAGCTTAGATCAGAAAAACACATCCTGGAAGGCAAGCCTTGTAATAAGGCTATAGGGATTTGATACTCATAGAGATAATCAACTCAGGGCTCTAAAGGGAAATTGGGAGTCAAACTGTTTTTTCTTTTTTGAGACAGAGCCTCAAG
>CAUYRH010024198.1:0-20171 GCA_963574655.1 Perodicticus potto | reverse complement strand
TTTAGCCTTCATATGAAAGCTATAAATTAGCTCCATATTAGGGTTGAGTACATTGGATACTTTTTCTTCCATTCTTGAGATACTTTGCTAAGAAGAATATGTTCCAGCTCCATCCATGTAAACACAAAAGAGGTAAAGTCTCTGGACCCATACCTTTCACCATTAACCAAGATAGACTCTCACTGGATCAAAGAATGAAACTTAAGACCTGAAACTATAAAAATATTAGAAGAAAGTGCAGGGAAAACTCTCGAAGGAATCGGCCTGGGTGAATTTTTTATGAGGAGGACTCATTATTTTTGAGCTTAGGTCATCACACCCCTATCTTCAAGAAAAGAGTTTGAAAAACTTGTCCATAATACTATAAATGGAAAATATATTGTCAGTTTGATTCCTACATATCTATTTGAAACACATACATTAAATTTGTAGTGCTTAAATGTAATGAGTGGGTTAAAAGCCCACAATTGCCTGGAACAATACTAAAGGGAATTTAGACATACATAGTTTTACATATTTGAGCATGAGAAATAAATACTAAAAGGAATTCAGACATACATAGTTTTACATATTTGAGCATGAGAAATAAATACTAAAGGGAATTTAGACATACATAGTTTACATATTTGAGCATCAGAAATAAATAACGAATAAGTAGATACCTTTCTGATGCACATATTTTAAATACCAGATTTAAAATATGAATAGTAGACTCTCTAACACACCCCCTCAAAATTAGAAGAGGAAATAGTCATTGTGTACAATTCTGTGATTCTTGACCTCAACCCAATTATAACACATTGAAGTTTGATTCTAAGAAGAAAAAAAAAACTATGAAGAATAGTATGCATAACATATCTATATTCATAGAATTGTACCTCTTGGAATAAATAATTTTGCGCAAAAAATATAAAGTACTTCAAGAATGGAAAAACAAACACCACATGTTCTCACTGTTAAACTGGAACTAAAAGATCAACACTCATGTGCAGGTGTGGAAGTAAAATTCCAGGAAAATCAAGCAGGTGGGAAGGTGATAGAGGGAAGGAGTAATATCACACCAAAATAGTATAATGCATACCATCTGGATGATAAGCACATTTTTAACTTCAACTCAAGCTGTACAAAAGCAATTCCTATATCCAAATCACTTGCACCCCCATAATATTATGAAATTAAAAATTGTTTTAAATACCAAAGATAAAATAAGTTTCAACAAAAGAATGCTCCGAGATTTTCAAGGACAATTAGAACGTTAGCAAGTTATAAGGGCTAAATTGATGGCTGCTATGTTGACGATTTAGTTCTAATTTCCTTTACCTGATGGGCACCATTACCAAAGAAGTGGTTGGTGAGAGTTTATGGGGGTCCAGTACCCCAGTGTTATCAGCATTAACAATGGTGCACTGTGTTTTTTCCTGTTTGTAGTGGAATTTGTGAATAGTTTCACAGTTTGGTATTTTTTAATTCTGTGTGTTTAATAGCCCATCATCTCAAAGCAGATAAAGGGAACACTGAAGAAAACAGATTTTTTTTTTTTTAGCCACCTTTAATTTTTTTTTTCTATTAAGTCATATATACATAGATCATGAATACATTTATGCCTTTGGGGGATCCAATATGTTGATTTTTTTGTACAAATTGGAGTGCTTACACAGATTTTTTAAAAATGAAGATAGAGAATTGCAATATTTTCTTGTTTCTGATGAAAAGAAGATGATTTGCTTACTTTATGATTCTGTAATGTCAACATAAAAGAAATTCAATGCTCATCTACATTCTAACACTCATAAGGACCAGAAATATTTTAAACTAGAGGCATGAAAAGTTGTGTTGCAGAATGAATGTTATGTCAATCAGGTTGAAAAAAATATCTCAGATTGTATGTGAAACCCGCACACTGTACCCCATGATTGAATTATTGTACACAGCCATGGTTCAATAAAAAAAAATAAACATTAAAAAAAAAAAAGAATAGCAAAAGCAAAGGCAATTCTTTCAAGCAGCAAAAATACCTGGAAATAATGCTACTGAAGCAACTTATAAAGTACCTTATATACTTGGAAAAGAAGAGAAGCCACTTGGTGATGTAGAAATTGTGAAAGAATGCACTGTTGAAATTGTAGGATGCTTAGAGCTATCATTATCCTGCTATCATTTCATAGTACAAACTGCCTCTTTCAAAGAGAACCATAAATGATTGGCAGCATGAATTAAGCTTCAGCTCAAATAACTTCATGCAATACTTTAAAAGGAAAATATATATTATTAAATTGTTTTGAATGTATCAATTGACACTACCAACTCAAGGCAGGTTTTAGATTTCAATTGGGTCATACAGATTTTCTTTGCTTCGAAGGTTACTTGCTTTCAGCATTCTTGAAAACAGAACACAAGGGAATAGATATCATTAACAACTTTCAAGGTAAATGTTGTGAAGTTAAACTGAATTTCATAAATTTAGTGTGTGTGTTTGTGTAGATTGGGGCACCTTCCATGATAGGAAAACATGAAGGGTTTATTGCATAAATAAAAATGGCATTAACAGATGTTCTCAATTCTTTTCAGAGTCTCTTGCATCAGCAAAATCTCTGTGCTAAAGATACTATTTTAAGTGACATTTTGCAACAAGTTATAAGTATTGTTAACTATATTCATGCAAACACAACATGGCACTGTCTGTTTCATAACGTGCTAAAATTGAAGGATGAGATATCAGTGTAGATTTGCTGTATCATTCTAAAAAGTGTGTTGGCTATTGCAGAGACAGGTATTAGCCAAAATTTTATTTCAGTTAGAAAAGATAAATTGTATGAAAGATAGAATCAGCAATGTGAATTATGGAAGAATATTTCTATAGAAATACAGCATTTCTGTGTAATATGTCAAATCAATATGTTTTACCTTGTTATTTCTTTGCAAGGTAAAACTAAGTCTATACATGTGGCAAAAATCCAAGCATTTGAAAACAGTTATCTTTTTTATCAAGACACTTCTTCAAAAGAACATTTCAGGTGAACATTTTCCTCAGTTGGCAAAAGTTGTTGATAAACAGAATGAATATACAAACCATTTGAAGACCAGGCACCTGTACAGAGTTATTGAGAATACAATGAAAGGTTTACAGATTTTGAGAATCATGACATCACATTCAAATTAGCATTTCAGCCTGACCTAATTGATATCACCAAGGTGCCTAAAGAACTACAGGTGTAATTGAAATTTTAGTACATGACATTTTAATCATTTCTTGATGATAAGAAAGATCCAATTGAAATATGCACAAATGCAGAACATCCACACTTTTGCCAACATGCCCCCCAAATGCTTTCTTGCTTTTCAAACACTTGTTGTGAATCTACATTCTTCTACCTAACCCAAATCAAGATTCCATTAAGGTCATAAATGATTGATATCTACCTAGGTATCAAGTAAAACCATGCATCTCCATGATGCAACCAAATATTTAAATGCTTTCCAACAAAAAGCAGACACAACAGTCATTAAAAAGTTGTTAAAATTAAGTAATACAGGCAGTCTTCATTTTTTGAAGTTCTTAAGTATACAGTAATTAGATTTTTATAATGTAAATTTTTAAGTATATCTACTTCAAGCTTCTTGAATACAGCCTTAATTTGATTAAAGCTAAATTAATATGCCCTTCAATTATGAAAAGGTTCTTCACGCCGGTGTAGTCCATATATATTCAATGTTATTATTGATAGGTAAGGACTTACTACTGCCATGTTATTATTTGATTTCTGCTTGTTTTGTGGTCCTCACTTTCTTATTTCTTGTTTTCTCTTGGTAAAAATAGTATGTTTTAAGTTCTTGGTTTTCATTTTTAGTGTTATCTTTTGTCAGTTTTTAAATATGAGATCAGCATGAGGCATGCAAAAAACTATTTCATAATCTATTATTTTAAACATATGACACCTCTGCTTACAAATAAGCAAGAGAAATCTAACAAAAATCCTACCCTTTACCCTCCCTCTATCAAACCTCTCCCCTCCTCTCCCTTCCCATAGAGGGAGGGTACGGAACCACACCTGTGGAGCATATTGCAAGAGTACAAGTCAAATCTGTCAAGTGTAGAACATAAATGTCTTATCACAATAATCAAATAAATGAGGTGAAAGCTATGTTGATTGGTTTGATGTAACCACGTCAGATTGTATAGAAAAAAACAACACATTATACCCCACATATGCATAAATGTATTTATGATCTATGTGTATATGACTTAATAAAAAAAAATCCTACCCTTGATCTCCATCCTTCTGTTGCTTTTTAACTTTTTGTTGTTTCCATGCATTTCTTTTTATATTATCAATCTCTCAAAAAGGGAACAAGTCAAATCTATCAAGTATTGAACACAAATGTCTTAACACTGTGGTTAAGTAAATGAGTGAAAGATATGTTAATTGGTAGGATGTAAGCACTCTAATTTGTACAAATAATCAACACATTGAATCCCACAAAAGCATAAATGTATTCATGATCTATGTAGACATGACTTAATAAAAAAAAATCCCCCCCAAAAAAGTTGTGGTTATTTTTGATGAGTTCATCATTTAATTTTCCTACTCAACATAAAAGTGGTTTATACACCAAAATTACAGGAATAGAGTACTCTGTATTTGTGTAATTACTATCAGCAGTGAGTTGTATTCTGATTTCTTAGTGTGCATGTTCTTTTCTTTTAGATTGAAGAATTCCTTTTAGCATTTGTCGCAGGATAAATCTGTTGTCAAAATCCCGCAGCTTTTATTTGTCTGAGAATGCATTTTTCCTTCGTGCTTCAATGATATTTTTGCAGAATATAATAATCTAGGATTAATAGTTTTTTTTTTCCTTCAGCACTTTGCATATGTCATGCCACTCTCTCTTGGTCTATAGGGTTTCCACTGAGAAGTATGTTACTAGATGTATAGAAGTTTGTTTACGTATTTTTTTCTTTTCTTTTGTATTGTTAAGGATTCTTTGAGGGTACAAAGATCATGTTACATTAATTGTATTTGTCAAGTAAAGTTCCTCTTATAAATGTCTTCCTCCCCTAAGAGGTGTGCCAAACACCATGACCCCCATCCTCCTCCTTCCTTCCCTCTCTCTGCTCTCCCATTCTCCCACCCCCACCATGTACTAGGTCATCAACTGTCCTCATATCAAAGTTGGGTACATTGGATTCTTGCTTCTCCATTATTGTTATGCTTTACTAAAAGAATGTGTTCCACCTCTATCCAAGTTAGTATAAAAGATGTATAATTTTCATCTTTTTTAGTGGCTGAATATTATTCCATGGTATACGTGTATCAAAGTTTTTTAATCCATTTCTGGATTGGTGGGTATTTAGGCTGTTTCCATATTTTTAGTGACTGCAAATTGAGCTGCAATACACAGTCTAGTGCAAGTGTCCTTATAGTAAAAAGGATTTTTTTTCTACTGCGTAGATGCCCAGTAATGGGATTGCAGGATCAAATGGGAGGTCTAGTTTGAGTTCTTTGAGGATTCTCCACATTTCCTTCCAAAAAGATTGTATTAGTTTACAGTCCCTCCAGCAATGTGAAAGTGTTCCCTCCTCCCCACATCCACGCCAGCATCTGCAGCTTTGAGTGTTTGTGATGTGAGCCATTCTCACTGGGGTTAAGTGGTATCTCAGGGTGGTTTTGATTTGCATTTCTTTAATATGTAGGGATGCTAAGCATTTTTTCATATGTTAGCCATTCATCTGTTTTCTTTAGAGAAAGTTCTATTCATCTCTCTTGCCCATTCATATAAGGGATTGTTGGCTCTTTTTATGTCGCTTAGTTTGAGTTCTCTGTAGATCTTGGATATCAATTTTTTGTCCGATCATAATATGCAAATATCTTTTCCCATTCTGATGACTGTGTATTTGCTTTGGTTGTTGTCTCCTTAGCTATACAGAAGCTATTCAGTTTAATTAAGTCCCATTTATTTATTTTTGCTGCTGTTGCAATTGCCACCGAAGTCTTCTTCATAAAGTCTTTTCCTAGGCCCATACTTTCAAGTATTTTTCCTCCACTTACTTCAAGGATTTTTAGTGTTTCATATCTTAGATTTACATCTTTTATCCATCTTGGATTGATTTTAGTGAGTGGAGAAATGTGTGGGTCCAGTTTTAGTCTTTTACATGTGGTTATCCAGTTCTCTCAGCACCATTTACTGAATAGGGACTCTTTCCCTCAGTGTATGGTCTTGTTTGGTTTATCAAAGATTAGGTGGCCTTAAAGACTTTTGCTTCATCTCATGATTTTCTATTCAGTTCCAGGTGCCTATGTCTCTATTTTTGTGCCAATACCATGCTATTTTGATCACTATGGCCTGTAGTACAGCCTAAAGTCTGGTAGATTGATGCCCCTAGCTTTGTTTTTATTAGTAAGAATTGCCTTACCTATACAGGATTTTTCCTGATTCCATACAAAACGAAGAATTATTTTTTACAAATCTTGAAAGTTTGATGTTGGTATTTCAATGGGGAGTGCATTGATTCTGTAGATTGCTTTGGGAAGTATAGACATTTTAACAATGTTGATTCTTCCCAGCAATGAGTTCTTCCATTTATTAAAACCTTTCACTCTTACTTTTCTTAGGGTTTCCTAATTTTCCTTATAGAGGTTTTCACCGCTTTTGTTAGATATATTCCTAGGTATTTCATTTTCTTTGAAGCTACTGTGAAGGTAATTGTGTCCTTGATTAGCTTCTCATTTTGGCTATTATTGGTATATTCAAATACTACTGATTTTTGGACATTTATTTTGTATCCTGAGACCTTGCTGTATATTTTGATTTCTTCCCGGAGACTTATGGTTGAGTCTTTAGGGTTCTCTAAATATAAGATCATATCATTGGCAAAAAGGGAGAGTTTGATCTCTTCTGCCCCCACTTGGATGCCCTTTATTTCCTTCTTGACTGATTGTATTGGCTAGAACTTCCAGCACTATGTTGAACAGTAGTGGTGATACAGGACAACCCTGCCAGTTTCCAGTTCTAAGTGGAAAAGTTTTCAGCTTTACTCCGTTGAGTATAGTATTAGCCATGGGTTTGTCATAGATGGCTTTTGATCAGTTTAAGAAATGTGCCACCTGTAGTTTTGGGATTTTGTGATGTGGGCTACTCTGACTGGAGTTAAATGGTATCTCAGGGTGGTTTTGGTTTGCATATCTCTGATGATTAAAGATGATGAGCATTTTTTCATGTGTCTGTAGACCATGCACCTGTCTTCTTCAGAGAAGCTTCTGTTTATGTCTCTTGCCCATAACGAAATGGGATCACTTGTTTTTTTCTTAGTAATAAGTTTGAGTTCTCTGTGGATTCTGGTTATTAGACCTTTGTCGGAAATCTAACTTGCAAAAATCCTCTCCCATTCTGAGGGCTGTCTATTTGCTTTACTTAGTGGGTTCTTGGAAGTGCAGAAACTTTTTAATTTAATCAGATCCCAGTAATGTACTTCTGATGTTGCTTCAATTGCCTGGGGTGTCCTCCTCATAAAGTATTCTCCCAGGCCAATTTTTTCAAGTGTTTCCCCTATACTCTCTCTAAGAATTTTTATATCCAGACATTGGCATGGATATGGAGAAAAGGGAACACTTCTGCACTGCTGGTGAGAATGCAAGCTAGTATGTTCCTTTTGGAAGGAAGTTTGGTGAACACTCAGGGATCTAAATGTAGACCTGCCATTTGACCCTGCAATTCCTCTTCTAGGTATATATCCAAAGGACCAAAAATCATTTGGCAATAAAGATATTTGCACCAGATTGTTCACTGCAGTTCAATTCATAATTGCCAAGTCATGGAAGAAGCCCAAGTGCCCATCGACCCATGAATGGATTAATAAATTGTGGTATATGTGTACCATGAAATACTATGCAGCATTAAAAAAAACGGAGAATTTACCTCGTTTATGTTTACATGGATGGAGCTGGAAAATATTCTTCTTATCAAAGTATCTCAGGAATGGAATAAAATTTCCAATGTACTCAGTACGACTGTAAAACCAATTTATAATCACTCACACTTGTATATGAAAAATGAAACACAACTATAGCCTAGGATAAAGAAAGGAAGGGGAGGGAGAAGGAAACGGGAGGGTTGATAGAGGGAGGGTTAGTAGGGGGACCACACCCATATTGCAAGTACATGTCAGATCTATTAGGTGTAGAACATAAATGTCTTAATGCTGTTATTGGGTAAATGAGGTGAAGGCTATGTTGATTATTAGGATGTAAGCACTCTAATTTGTACAAATAATCAACACATTAAATCCCATAATGGCATAAATGTATATATGATCTATGTACAAATGATTTAATAAAAAAAAAGTGAAAAAAATGTGCACCTACACCTATATTTTTCAGTGCTCTAATTAGTAAAGGATGCAGAATTTTATTGAATTATTTTTCTACATTTATTGAGAGGATAATGTGGCCTTTGTTTCTGCTTCTGTTGATATGGTGTATTACGTTTATGGACTTGCCTATGTTAAACCAGTCTTGCATCCTGGGATAAAACCTACTTGATTGTGAGGTATGACTTTTTTAATGAGAAGCTGTAATCTACTGACTAGGATTTTACTGAGAATTTTTGCATCTATATTCATTAGTGAGATTGGTCTCAAGTTCTCCTTTTTAGTTGAGTCTTTTCCTGGTTTTGGTATCAGGGTGATGTCTGCTTCGTAGAACATGTTGGGGAAGATTTGTTCCTTCTCAATGTTTTAGAATTGATTCTGCAGTATAGGCATAAGCTCTTCTTTGAAGGTTTTGTAGAATTCGGATGTGAAGCCATCTGGGCCATTTTTTTTTTCTGGGGAGATTTTATATAGTTTGTTTGATCTCAGTGCTTGAAACTGGTCTATTCAGGAAATCTATTTCTTTTTGGTTAAGTCTAGGGAGAGGGTGTCATTCCAAGTATTGATCCATTTCCCCCACATTGTCAAATTTCTGGGCATAGAGTTTCTTGTAGTATTCAGAGATGATCTCTTGTGTCTCTGTGGCATTTGGCATTTGTTGTTATTTCCCCTTTATCATTTCTGATTGAGGTTCCTAGAGATTTTACTTTTCTGTTTCTAGTTAGTCTGACCTAAGGTTTATCCATTTTATTTTTTCAAAGAGCCAACTTTTTGTTTCATTAATTTTCTGAATTTTTTTAAATTTTCAATTTCATTAATCTCTGATTTAATTTTAGTTATTTCTTTTTGGGGGGGGGTTGCAGTTTTTGGTTGGAGCTGGTGCCCTACTCTTGAGCCACAGGCACCACCCTTAATTTTAGTTATTTATTTTCTTCCGTTGGGTTTAGGATTAGATTATTATTATTTTTCAAATCCATAGGATGGTATGTGAGATTGTTGATGCACTCTCTTTCAGTTTTTGAGATATAGTCATCTAATGCAATAAATATTCCTCTCAAACTGCTTTAGCTGTATCCCATAGTTTTTGGTAACTTCTGTCTTCCTGTTGTTATGTTTGAGGAATTTAACTATTTCCTCTTTTATCTCTTTTCGAACCCAACTATCATTCAGCATAAGGTGGTTTAATTTCCATGCCTTTGTGTGGTGATGAATGTTTTTGTTGGATTTGAGCTCAACCTTTTATAGCCTTGTCTGAGAAGAGACAAAGTATACTTTCTATTTCTTTAATTTTGCTGAGGTTTGATTTGTATCCTAGGATGTGATCTATTTTGAAGTATGTGTCATGGGCTGATGAGAAAAATGTACATTGTTTTCTTTGGGGATGGTATGTTCTACAAATGTTTATTAATCCCATTTGTTCTAGGGTCACATTTAAGTCCTTTGTATCCTGTTTAGAGGGTCTGTCCAGTTTTGTCAATGGGGTGTTAAAGTCCCTGGCTATTATGGTGTTATAGGCTTACATATTGCTCAGACCCCTCAAGTTCTGTTTCCTAAATCTGGGAGCATTTAAGTTAGGCACATAAACATTTAAGATTGAAATGTCTTCTTGTTGCATGGTTCCTTTGACCAGTATGAAATGCCCATTTTAACTTTAGTTGCTTTGAATCTACTTTGTATCTGAGAGTAAGAATGCAACCCCTCCTTTCTTCTGATTCTCATTTGCTTGAAATACTGTTTTCCATCCCTTTACCCTGAATCTTGATTTGTCCTTCAAGGTTAGATGTGTCTCTTGTAGATAGCATATGGATGGCTTGTATTTTTTTTAATCCAATCAGCCAGCCTATGTCTCTTCAATGGGTAATTCAATCAATTGACATTAATAGAGATAACTAATATGTGGGGTAGAATATTATTCATCTTGTTATGAGAAAATCTGTTGTATAGTTTTAACCTTTGCCCCATAGTAGAAACTAAGTTTTAGCCTTTAGCTGGTTGTTGTTTGCTTTGGTGGTGATCCATTGTGGTTTTCAGAATTGAGACTAGATCTAAGTTTTTCCTGTAGAGCTAACCTTGTTGTGGCGAATTTCCTCAGTGCTTATGTATCCTCAAAAGTTTGGATTTCTACATCAATTTTGAAGCTTAGTTTAGCAGGATACAGAATTCTAGGCTGAAAATTGTTTTGTTTAAGTGTTGAAGGTAGATGACCATGCTCTTCTGGCTTGGAAAGTTTCAGCTGAGAATTCTGCTGTTATCTTAATGGCTCTGCCCTTGTGGTTCAGTTGGCACTTACTCCTACCTCTTTGCAGAATTTTCTCTTTCTTCTTTCTTCTTGACTTTGGACAGGTTCATTACAATGTGTCTTGTAGATGCACCGTTAGAGTTGAGATGGCCCGGGTTCAATGTCTGTCTGAAAGGAGTGTGTCAGGACATTTAGTAACACCTGGGAAGTTTTCATCTATGATAGTCTCCAATGGGGCTTCCATACCTTTGGGACCATCTTCTTCCCCTTCTGGGATTCCTATTATTTGTAAGTTTTTTTGGTTCATGGAGTCTCGTAGATCTCTAAGTGCCCTTCTGCTTTCTCTCTCTTTTTTTCTGGCCTGTATAACTACCTGGGTTAACCTGAAAACTTTATCCTGTAGCTCTGATGTTCTTTCTTCTCCGTGGTCTAATCTATTTTTGATACTTTCCACTACATCTTTACAATCCTTGATTGTCTTCTTCATTTCCTTAAGCTCTGCCATATCCTTTATGTATTCTACTTGTCTCTCATCCAACTTTTAGTTCTGTCTTTTCATTTTTTCATCCATTCCCTTTATTGTCTTAATCAACCATATTTTAAATTCCTTTTCTGTCAAATCCATTTATTCTTTATAGGAGGAGTCTTCTATAACAACTGCCTTATAGGCCTTTGGAGAAGTTGCTCTATTTTGGTTCTTCATGGAGCCTGATTGTTCTTTTGTTTCTTCCTTATGTGTGCTTTCTTCTTGTTCACTTTCTTGTGCTCCTTTTTCCTTCTCACTTCCTCCTTTGTTTCAAGTTACCTTGTCTCAGGGTTAGGTGATGAAGAGGCCTCTTAGTATGGGACCAGAGGTGGAGAAGGGTTACAGGGAGCAAGGAGAAGCAAGAAGAAGGGGAAAAAATAGGAAAAAATAAGGAAAAAGTAAGAGAAAAGAAAAAGAATGAAAAAGACAAGAAAAAAGGGGGGGAATAACAGAAAAAAAACTGAACAACAGAAGAGAAGGAAGACAGGAAGGGAGGAAGAGAGTGATAGAAGAAACGTTATCATTCAGCACTTGCTACAGCCATGCCTATAGCTCAAGGTTTTGAGGAGCTGGGCTGGGTGGGTTCCTCTAAATCAGGTATTCCTTACCAGCCTCAACATAACCAGACTCTTCTTTTTCCAAGAATAGGAATAGAAGAAAAAGAACAAAAACAAAAAAACAAGAAGAAAAAATTGAGTAAGGATATTAAAAAAAAAAAAAAAGTAGAAAAGTTCCGCAGTGTAATCTTGCCAATACTTTCTTCCTGGGGCCAACAGTAGGAAGTTCCCCTGGCCTCCTTGAGCTACAGTCAACCTGACAGACCATAGCTGTGTCACACCAGCAAAGATAGGGAGAGAAAAGAATAAGAAAAAAGAAAGAAAAAAGAAGAAAAACAAAGAAATAATATTAAAATAAGAATAGATAAAGGAAATTAAATATACTATTGAATCAAACAAAGGAGGGGGAGGGAAGCAGAATAAAGAAAGAAGACAACAAAGAAGACAGAAAAACAGGATGGGAATATTTTAGCTGATGCAGAAGCACATTATGTGGAATGAGAAAAGTAGAAGAGTCTCCATCAACTGAGAGAATGCAGAGACGTGAAATAGGGAGAAAGAATAAGTAAAGCTAAAATTCTATAACCAAAAAATACAGGAGCCCTTGCTCTTGTTGAATGTAAAAATGGAAGTTATGAAAAGATCCAACCAAACAACTTAAGAAAAAACAAAACGCATCTATACAAAATAAAAAAACCTCAAGTAGCCTGATGTAAACAACCTCAGCAATCAAAGATAGCAGTAGTTCTCAACCTTCCTAATGCTGTGACCCACAGGTAGGTTAAGAACTGCTACAACAGAGGAAGGAAAGAAAAAAACTTAACAAAGACAACTACAAGAAAGAAAAAAGAACAAAAACAAAAAAATTTATATATGTATATAAAAACATATATATGATGTAGTGATCCGACCTTAGTAGGAAAATATTTATGTTGCAATATACAGCCTGGACATAGGTGGTGCTGTGAATTTAGGGGGATGAACAATACAGCTATTAACTTCTCTCTGGTTCCTAAGCTTATATCTGTTTCCCAGCTTAATTGTTCCTGGTGATTACCTACTTAGTACTCAGACCCTGCCAATCTGGGATCTTACAGATCTCCAAAATTCTTCAAAGGCAGGTCTCACAGTTTCCCCCGACAACAGTTCCCGTGGATTGTGGGAGACCTTGGGACTGTCACTAGTGGAGGTTCACTCCCAGCAGGTGGAAGTCAGACTGCTGTGCCTTAGGCCCCCAGCAAGAGGCCTGACCTCATGACCTTCTGGCAATCTTTATGACAATGGCTGCCCCCTGTCCAGGGGGAGCCTTCCTGTACGGATGTCTCACCCACCACCGAACAGCGGCAGTACCAGTCCAGCCAGCACTCCAATTTGGCCACCAAACAATACTCAGGAGTGCAAAGGCACACACCTCCAATCTTTCCACTCAATGCCCAGCTTCCCCTAAGAACTGAAGACCACAAAAGGCTTCTTCTGGTAACTCTGTGGGGGAGGCTGGCTGCTACCTCAGCCGCTGTTGCAGCCAGGGCAGGCTTGCAAAAACTTGACTAGTGTGTCAGGTTTCTGCAGCTCTGGCTTGCACACTGAGTCCACCACCTCGCTGCACACCCTGAAGCATACCTGCACGCAAATTTCCCACACGAGGTATGATCCAGCCCTCTCCCTCTCCCCAGCTGCTCCAGAAGAGCTCTGCTAAATGTCCTTCCTTCCCATTTGCCATCACACTCTGCCTCCTCTCTCGCTCTCTCTCTCTTTTATGCTTCTCACAAGACTTTTTCTTTATCCATGACATTTGGGAGCTTGATTATCAAATGTCTTGAGGTAGTCTTGTTTAGGTTAAAACTGTTGGTGTTGTGTGACCTTCTTGTACCTGAATATTGATATCTTTCTCTAAGTTTGGCAAGTTCATTGTTACTATTTCTTTGAATAAAACTTCTACCCCAATCTGTCTCTCCCCTCCTCTTTAAGGCCAGTAACTCTTAGATTTTCCCTTTTGAGACTATTTTTCTTTTAGGCATACTTCATTCTTTTTTATTCTTTTTTTAAAATTTCAGATTAACATTAAGGTACAAATGATTAGGTTACAAAGTTTGCGCTTGCTAGGTAAAGTCCCTGCTGTACTTATGCCTCACACCCAGTATGTGTGCCACATACACTTACATTAGGTTGACAGCACACCAACACGTCTCCCCCCTTCCCCTTGCTTTCTCCCACTTCAGCCAACTTAAATTAAATTTGGGTTTTCTCTTGTGTGGGCAGGTATTAGTATATCTACTGGCTTCATATTAGTATTGCATACATTGGATACTTGGAATATTTCTATTTGTTTCACGTATTAAACTTTTTTATGAAATTGAGCTTGAAGAGTCATTGATTTTAAGATATTTTATAATAATTTAGTTCATTTAGCAAATGTTTCTGAATATGGATGTATATTTTGATATTTTCAATCCCAATTAGCCTCTCTCTATAGGTAGACCTATCACATTTTGTTTAGATTAGATTGAACAGTTTAATCTAATTCAATTAAATTACCAGTTTATGTAGAATGTTCAGTTCATGAATTTGGATCTAAATTTGTGACCTGACAGAATGTCTACTGTTGTATTTTCTGTATCTTTCACCTTGTATCCTTCCTTATTCCCTAATCTTATTTGTAACTATTGGTTATGACTCTATTTTAATACTTGCTCAAATTAGATTTAAGTTATCTCTGTATATGTTCACCCACTATATTGAAAGCTCCCTTAAGTCAAGGATTATATCTCATTTTTCTTTGTAAACTTCCAGTACCTGCACTTGATAAACCTCTGTTGAATTAAATGGAGTTGAAATAGAAAAAAAACAAATTGAGCTTGAAGAAAGGATTTTTACACACAAAATTAATAAAGTACAGAAACTTCTGGTTTAGTAGATAAATAAGAGAAGCCAGAATCTGCATCTATGCATCCCTGGCCTATAGTCTTGCCTGTGTGCTGTAGCTATAGCTGCCACCAATATCATTACTACCTTCTCTACAATAGTTTTCCCAAGGGCACATATGTAGATTATTACAAAAGTTGTGAGATACACAAAAATCAAGAAACATAAAATCTGTGTGAATGGAAACTAGTGAAAACCTAAATAACACTGATAAGCTGAGTAAGTTGAAACTTGCATGGACAAATTGGAAAGGACACTGTCAACTGTGTTTCTTGGACATGAAATAATGGACCATAACACAGTCTGTCTCAAAACTTTCATAGTGACTATGTACTAGAAGCCATTGATAATTAGGAAAACTCATACACCTTGATCAGTGGGTATATCATTTTGTTCCTAGGCCAACGTGAAGAATAGTGCTTTAATTGTTTTGTCAAGAACAGAGGCACTTTGAAGCACATAAACTGCTTTTCTTTAGCATTCTATTTAACTTCCATTTTTAATTTTCCTATGTGTAATATGTGTACTAAAACAAAAACCTTAGCAACCCCTCACTTAGCGAACAGACCTCCTCTCAACCAAGGGGACCCCAGAGAAACCTTAAAACTGAAGTCCTAGCCATGACAGGTTGGGAGGTGAGACATGCATTTATTTTACCTCCTCTCTTGTTAACAACCATCAGTCTTTTTTTCCCCAAGGGCCAGACCAGCATTCTTTTATGAAAAAGACCACAAACTGTGAGTGGTTTTTAAAAGAGAGTTTTTGTGTCCTTTATTCACTTTTTTGATTTAGAGTGTGGTAATTTCTGAACATGTACCCCCCCAAAAGGACAGAAAGCTTCATTGCACTGGCACATGTTTCTATTTTCATAAATATTCATGACTCCTGCGATAACTTGACAAGTATGGCCATTCCACCCAGGATAAATTCCCATTCCCACTATCCCTGCCTCAAAGCACATATTCCTGGCTTGTGGCTGGGCACTTTGGTTTTCTGACTGTTGCAATAGCCACTTGCAGGCAAAAGCCTTCATAAGAAATAAAGCTCTCCTTTCTGAATTATAGACCTCATTATTTCATCAGTTAACACAATGAATTGGAAAAGTAGAAGAGATGTTTTCAAATTTTAAGTACAAAAACCACACAAAATCCATAAAGCACTTCTAAGAAGTTCCCAAGCAATATAAAAGAAATCCAAGATCTATTTTCTCTCTGCCCTACTTAAAAGATGACCACAGAAAAATAGGTAGACTACAAAATTTCATTTTGGCTACAAAGGTCATCTCACACTGTCAGAGCCTTGCTGGACTCTAAAAAAGAAGTCTCCTTAATTCCGCTTTACCCTTTTGAGAAAGCAGGGCTTCATTACTCTGCCAAAATAGTCTATTGCATGTCAATCTTTTTTATTGTCACTCTTTCATTCCAAGGCAAAGAAAAAAGACAAAGAAAGGCCAGTCTTCCCTTCTGCCCAGAAGATCCTCTTACCTTCATAGGTCTGCCCAGAAGGGACAAAATCAGGCTCTTTCCCTGTGAACTCTTTCTTCCCACATGAACCCTCTCTCCATGGAACTGCCCAGATGGGCCATAATTGGGCTCTTTCTTCATTAACCCACTCTCCCTTCATGAACCCTCTCCTCATGGGGCTGCCCAGATGGGACATAATTAGGCTTTTTCCAGTGAACTCTCTCCTACATGACTTTTTTTTTTTTTTTTTTTTTTGAGACAGAGTCTCACTGTGTCACCCTCGGTAAAGTGCTGTAGTTTCACAGCTCACAGCAACCTCAAACTCTTGGGCTTAAGCGATTCTGTTGCCCCAGTCTCCCAAGTAGCTGGGAATACAGGCGCCTACCACAATGCCCAGATATTTTTTGGTTGCAGTTGTCATTATT
This sequence comes from Perodicticus potto, assembly GCA_963574655.1. Taxonomy (NCBI): domain Eukaryota; kingdom Metazoa; phylum Chordata; class Mammalia; order Primates; family Lorisidae; genus Perodicticus; species Perodicticus potto. Next base: position 3,674 of record CAUYRH010024198.1, on the reverse strand, counting down.
GTTTGGCTGGCCTGTGCTGGGTTTGAACCTGCCACCTCTGGTGTATGTGACCAGTGCCCTAGCCACTTGAGCTACAGGCACTAAGCCCCACATGACTATTTTCAAAGTCATTTCTTAGAATGCCATCATGACCCTGATGCACTTGATGCACTTGACCCTGTGAACCCTCGCTCCCACATGTAGCAAGCCAGGCCCAAGGACTTCTTGCATGTTGGGTTTGGGCATCTCTGTTGTATTTTGCTTTTTATACATTTTTCCTATTCCTTTTCTCTGGTATTACACAGTCCATCCTTTTCTCTCTGTGAGGTGCTGATAGCCAACACTCAATTTTGAGCTTTCCTGTGAAAATAGGAATAAAAAAGCAGGACCACACATGGTATGGTTTAGATGTTAAGGGTACACTGAAAATTGGAGCCAGATTCTTACCAAAAGATGAAGTTACTTTATCTTGTTTTTCTTTCTCTGTGCATCTATTTTCTCTGAAAGCCACAGATGCCTATGACCCATATTATCCTAACAAAGAGTCTCAACCTGATCAGAACTTCCAGAGATTCTTACCTTATCTGTTTGCCTTCTCTCATGTCATATAAAGAAAAGAAGACATCAGTATCTTCTCCAATGGTATTATAGGTGAAACTCTTTAGGTTGAGGAAGAAGTGATGTGGCACTGGCATCCGACAGGTTTCCCCATGACGTGGTCGCATTGTATCTACCTAATAGAGAAGGCAAAAAACAGTCACTTACAATTTTAGTTATTTATTACGTTTATCATTTTAAAAAATGGAAACTAAATTACTAACTCCTCACATTGCTGAAGGGAATTATTTAAGAGAGAGATTAAAGATGTTTTCCTTGCTAGCAGGAGTTACCACATTGACAGACTTAGGTTGAGGTGGGCAAGCAAGCAGCTGGGAGAAGTAAACAGTGAAGGAAAAATGGAAACAGTAATTCTAACCTAGAAGTGAACTCAAAATCTCCACCAGGTCAAAACATCTAAATTTTCCAGGGAAATATTTTCAAAGTCATATCGTAGAGATGCCATCATGGCCCTGATGCACTTGATTTATTTTACACTGTTAGATGGTAACAGTTACCATTCTAAATAACATTCTTATTTTTTCTTTAAAGTCCTTCATTATAGTCTCAGTCGAATTTCATTTAATTGTGCTTTTACAAATTTTCACAGAGGAATGGAGACTGGCCAAATCTGGAGATCAAGTCTCCTTAGATAAAGACACCAAACAATCAAGAAGTAATTAGTATCTGTCATTTCCAGGTGCACTGATATGTTGTAATCCCTTAAAAGAAAAGTTAAGGGAAAATATTTAGAGTCTTGAGTAAACTGCTTACCTGGGATGTGCTCTGCTGTACACTCTGTCGGCTAGATAAATGCTATGAAAAGAAAAAAAGAAAAATTCACTCTTTCAGGGAAGAAACTAAATTTTATTAAGCACTTTCTATGTGCTAGGAAGTCTGGTATATCTTTTACATTTATGATTTCATTTGATTCTGATAATCCTGTTAGACAAGTGGTATTCATATTTGAAGAAGGCAACTAAATCTTGCAAATGTGTCCAAACTTTTTTTTTTTCCTCTGCTACAGTTTGGAAGAATAAGAGTTGTCTTGGGCTAAACATTAAATACACAAACACTAACAAAGATGATTAGCAAAAAAAGTCCATGCACACTTTTTGTGATATCAGACACTGCAGATAGGCAACAACAATAAAAAAAAATCTACACAAAATTAACATGAGGCCAAATGAGCTGCAGGTTGGGCACCCCTGGTAGAGTAAGAAAGTAACTTGCTAAAGATCACACAGCAAAGTGGTAGCAAAGCCTAGATTCAAATCTGAGCCTGTCCAGCTCATAGTACAGGCTATGTTCTCTCTACACACCATACCATCTTCTAAACCTGTGGTTCTCAACCTTCCTAATGCCATAGCCCTTTGATATAGTTCTTCATGTTGTGGTGACCCTCAACCATAAAATTATTTTTGTTGCTACTTCATAACTGTAATTTTGCTACTTTTATGATTCATAATGTACATATCTGTTTTGCAGGGTTTATTTAGGTGACCCCTGTGAAAGGGTCGTTTGACCTCCAAAGGGGTCATGACCCACAGGTTGAGAACTGCTATTCTAAACAGTCTAATTCAGCTTCTTCAGGCTTTCCACATTGGAGTCCTTTAATTAAAATGGGATCCCTCCCAAACATCTCCCCAAGTTATTCCTTTCCTGCTAGCTGACATCAAAAGAAGCAGATTCTAATACCAGCTACTTGCTGAAGGGGATTATTTAAGAGAGAGACTAAAGATGTTTTCTCTGCTCAGAGGGGTTCACTAAAAAGCTGTGAAACTTCAGAGAAATTGCTTAATCTCTCCAAGAGACATTTTCCAGAACTGTGAAATTGAGGTATATGCCTATCTTATCTTCCCCATAAAGTTATTATGGGTCTCAAATTATATAGTGGGAATAAGAGAACCTAAGTGCAGAAAGCAGAATACCAGTTCTGAATGGTTAAAAAAATTATTGATATTTATGTACACATTTATGGGGTACATGTAATATTTTGACACATGCATACAAAGTGCAGGCAGAATGGGGACTAAAGACCTCATTTTTGGCAAGAGAAAACACCTTCAGAAAAAGAAAAAAACAGAAATGAGCTAAGCAAGGTGGAATAAAAACAAGTTAGCTAGTTTACTTTTAAATCAGCCAATAAATTCCTTATCTGAGAAGTTCTTGCTTTTCCTAAAAACCCAGCCTGTAGGGGATACAGCTTGTACACACCCCTGATGGGTCTGGGAACACTCTGAAGAAATAATGGTCACAGAGGAAGCTGAGTAGAAGGCCTGGCAAGAAACATTAACTAGGCCATCTCCTGCCCAGTCAACAGCCAAAGCAAATACTCATTGTGGAGATTTGTATTTGGCCAGGGCAGAGGTCAAAGAAACAGCTCTGGCCCTGCAATATGAGTAAGAGAGCTTATATCCCTTAATCAACCGAGGAAGGCACCTCTGGGTGGAGATCAGAAGAAAATTCTTCTGTCCCACCAATCCTTCAGATGATACTGATGCTGGTGGCATTTTACTCCATGGTGAACTAGTGGGGATTAAACCCCTCCTAAGGAATCCGTGTGTGTGACCACAGACAGGAGGTTGCCCCCACATAAGGCTCAAGGCTGCTCAGACCCTTAAAGTTGATTATAGAAACAATAGAAGCTGACAAGCTTACTCAGAGAAACTGCTGATGTTTTTGTTCCCTTCCTCAGCTTACCCTCTGGGCTAATGAGGAAACAGCCTTGAATAGAAGCTGAGTAGAACAAACAGTCGGGGACATTCTCCACAACCCCAGTAATGTGTGATAGCCCTCTGTTTCCCACCTTTGAAAATTCTATTCTGTGTGTCCTCTTTGTCTCTTGATGCTTCTAATTTTTTTTTTTCAGGTAGTTCAATTTTAATGAATATTTTTTTTTCTTTTTAAATACATGTATTTTATTATTCTTCATTACATTATTCCCCCACCCCCATCCCTCCGTGGTAAGACAGAATTGATTTACAGAAAAGAATACAGAAAACACCAAAGCTCCTGGTAGAGGGAGAGATTTCAAGTGGAGAGAGAGAAGCTCTCTCCGTTCCTCTCCCGGTCTTTCCCCGTCTCCTCCTCTAGGC
>CAUYRH010024193.1:0-14824 GCA_963574655.1 Perodicticus potto | reverse complement strand
GGAGGGGAGGGGGAAGGTTGGGGTGGAGGAAGGGTAATTGTGGGGCCACACCTATGGTGCATCTTAGAAGGGTACAGGCGAAACTTACTAAATGCAGAATACAAATGTCTTCATACAATAACTAAGAAAATACCATGAAGGCTATGTTAAACAGTTTGATGAAAACATTTCAGTTTGTATATGAAACCAGCACATTATACCCCTTGATTGCACTAATGTACACAGCTATGATTTAATAAAAAAAAAAAAAGGAAAAAAGAAAAGGAAAAAATGCAAAAGAGAAAAAAGAGTGAGCAAAGAAAAAAGAAAAAAGGCACTAACAGCAAAAATATTATTCTTATATATATGTATGTATATATAAACATACGACTATATGTAAGCCATAGGGATCAACTTTAGTAGGAATATTTTTATATTGCAATATACTTTCTGGACACCAGGTGATGCCGTGAGTGGTTCCCAGGCTTATACCTGAATCCCGGTTTACACTGTCCTTGGTGGTTGCCTGGCTAACCACCAGGTTAGCGCTGATTGGCGCTTAGACCCTACTCAATTGTTGATACCACTAATCTCAAAAAATCTTCACAGGCAGGTTTCACAAATTCTCCTTGCAACAGTTCCCATGCAGTGCAGGATATTCTGGGCCTGTTTTGGGTGCAGGATGGCTGCCTGCAAGTGAGACTCAAATTGCTGCACCTGGCCCACGTGGCAAGGTGCCTGTGGCAGTTGCTATTTCCCAAATTTCAAAACATGTCTGCTTCCTATCCCCATGTGAGTGGCTCTCTCACCACCTAGCCCTGGCAGTGCCACTTCAGACAGCACCACTATCTGGTAGCCAAATTCCGCTCGGGAGTCCACACTTCACCAATCTTTCCATACAACACCTAGTTTCCTCACAAACTGGGAATTGTAATACTCTGAGAGGCTGCTTCAGTAGTGGCACAGAAATTTTCCTGGAAATCTTCATAGCTCTGGATTCCACTCCAAGTCCAATAGTCTGCCACTTTTCTGCACACCCTGAACTGCCTGTCTACACCAATATTCCATGCCAGGAATGATATAGCCCACTCACTCTCAACTGTTGTTCTGGGAGAGCTGAGTTAACTGTCTATCCTGACCACCACCATGTTCCACCTCCTCTCGAATTGAGTTTTATTTGCACAAAATATTTTCACTGATTCAATCATAATGAGTTAAAATGATTCTGCACAGATGCTGCTCTGGATAAGAACATGCACCTATTTTGAACCATTTGTATTTAATATAGTTAATAGATACTGGTACAGGGATAAAATATTGATTTACTTTTCCAGGCTTGGCCCTAGAGCAAAAACATGTCACAGGCATTCATTCAGAACTATTGTGTGTGGCTTTTTACAAACTCCTCAAACATGTAGTACCTGTTTATATTCTACTCAAATTCAAATATACTTCTATAATTACTGGTATAAAACATTTACTCTATTAAAGTGAACAGATCTAGGGGAATATTTAGGAGACATATTTTTTAAAACTAGATCTTATCAGTAATATCAAGGAATGAGATTATATTTTAAAAGTATTCCTTCTGTGGTCCCTGCCCTGGCTCTCATCTTGCCTTCTCTCTTTTTCCTTTCCATCACCTCACCTCACTCTGCCATGCCCTGCTTAGAAAAGGCACCTATGGTTTCACCTAGCAAGTGGACCTGGCCCACAGAGAAGGACAGAGTGCAGCTTCACTTTGCCTGGCCCTTGGCTCTCAGAACATGGCAGGCCCCAAATGGGGTTCTGCACTGGCTGCGAGCTATGATCTGTACAGGGCTTGTGATTACAGAATGCCACCTATGGAGAAAGCTTTTGTGAAGACCAATGTTCAGATAGCTCTTCCTTCTGAGTGTTACAGAAGAGTGGCTCCACGTTCTGGAATGGTTGTGAAACACTTTATAGATGTAGAAACTGGTGTCATAGATGAAGATTATACAGGAAATGTTGGTGTTGTGCTATTTAATCTTAGCAAATAAAATTTTAAAGTCAAAAAATCAGAATGCACAGCTCCATTGTGGATGTATTTTTTATCTAGAAATAGAAGTTCAAGTTTTTGGATGACACTGAAAGGGGTTCAGGAGGTTTTGGTTCCACTGGAAAGAATTACAATGTATTCCAAGAATGGAAAATGACAAAATGTACCTTTTTCTTAAAAATAGAGTTTTTGCTTTTTTATAAAAGCATTCCTTAAATCTTATTAAACTCCTTTTTAATTAAAGTCCCTCTTATTTTGAGTAAATCATAGTTGACACAGTATTTTAAAATATTTTTACCTGCTTTTATCTTTACCTATGGAATGATTGAACTAAGTGATTTTTAATAAGTTTTATTGACAGTTTCAATCAACCTAATTGAATAGAGAAGGTAGTGTTAGACAAACTTTACTTAAGGCTGCTTAGCTCCACCTCATGATTCACAAAATTGTTCAATTGAAATCTGAAGATTTTTCAAATAATTGTGTTGATCTCTGTAAATATGTTCCTTCTTTACCCAAGTCAGATTAAATCCCTGAGATTCTTCCTTCTCTTGGAAAAGAGGATGTGGTGAGGGAATTAGAAACATTCTACACTTGTCTCCAATGAGGCATTTCTCCCACAGGAATCCTTTCTTGATGAAAATTCCCTTGAGTTTATTAAAAATGATGCAGTTTTCAAGGGAGAATGAAATCCTCATGTTTATACATCCTTGGACTTAATGACTTTGTTTAGTATTTATTTCCAGGGCCATAGGCAAGCGATTATACATAGAAGATGTTTCTTATTTAAGGGCTTATTTCTTTAGTGTAAACATTCCACTTGTGACCAGTAAAAGGGGCCAAAATTACATTTGATTATTTCCCTAGTTTTTCTGAACCAATAATTAATCAAGGTAAGTAGTCATAAAAATAGATGTTTCTAAACATATTTTATTTTATTTACTTTATTTATTTTTGAGACGGAGTTTCTCACTTTGTTGCCCCCAGTAGAATGCCGTGGCGTCACTGCTCACAGCAACCTCAAACTCTTGGGCTTGAGTTATTCTCTTGTCTCAGCCTCCCAGGTAGCTGGGACTACAGGCTCCTGCCACAATGCCCAGCTATTTTTTTTTTTTTTTAGAGATGAGGTCTTGCTCTGGTTCAGGCTGCTCTTGAACTTGTGAGCTCAGGCAATCCACCTGCCTCAGCCTCCCAGAGTGCTAGGATTACAGGCGTAAACCTCTGCGCCCAGCCTCTAAACATATTTTAAATGCATGACTATGGAATACCTCTGTACTTACATTTCAGATACTTAATCACTGGTCAAAGTGTCAGAGAATCTTCTGCTGTTTGTAAGATATTAGAGATCATGATGATTCTGTGATGTGAACAAAGAATCTTTCTAATTTGGCTTATCTGTAAAGAGCTATTACCACAGTATCAGTGAAAGAGAAAATTCAAACCTATTTCTGGTCTTTTACTTAAGTTATTATCTTTTAAGTTTTTATTAGGATGAACAATTTTCTTCAAATTATGATAGTGTAAGGAAGCTTATCATCTTAAGATAAATTAGGTCACCATCAAAGAAATCAGGAAAAAGAACGGAAGCGAAGGAGGAAGGGAGAAAAAACAAGAAGAAAGGAAATACAAATGAGCAAACTGCCTAGAAATTTGGAATGGATAATGAAGGCAGAAAGAATATAAATGTTTAGTAGTATATGTTTTTTTTCATCCATTGTACTAAAGAAGTGTTATCCTTTCAGGGTTTCTTTCATATTTTTACAGCCAAAGCACCCATGCTTGGAATGAAACTAAACCTGTATGAAACAGATACAAAATATGTAAAATTAATTAATTGTATTATTAATCCAATTAATAAAGCAATGTACTATATGTGGAAACCAAACATTAATCTGTCATTGTTGCACAAGGTTGAACTGAGCTTTCAGTTATTCATCACACAAAACATTTTAACTGATCAGATTATAAAGAGTTAAAATGATTCTGTGGCTGCTGCTCCTGATTATGATATACATCGATTTCACTTTTCAAGGTTGGGATCATAATCTTATTTTGTGTGTGACTAAATCAAGATTCTGAAATATGAACTTGCCTAAAATTATGAACCCCTAACCAGCAGAGTGTGATTACAAGTACGGATTTGTCTAAAATAAAATCCATTTTTCTGATAGTGATGTCTCCATTATATTTACTCTGGTTATACACAACCACTTTAAGGTTATAATGAAAGCATTCCTGGACAGTGCAGTGTAATTAGTTGATTCTTGCAATTTCCTAATGGCATGCAAAGAAGAGAAATTGTGGGAAATTTAAAATATTGGCAAATTCTACAGGAGCTATGATAATTGTAATAAGTCATATGAAATGAATAGTCTTTGGTCCCAGGAAGTAAAACATGTTAGGAATTAAAAAGAATTTAAGTTCACTACTTGGCCACTCATTTACATAGAATAATCATCCCTTGTTGATAATCTGCTGGGTTGTAACCAGAATGGCTCCTCTGAGGCAGATGTTCAGGCTACAGCAAAGGTGGAATGGATGGGCAGATGAGGCCCAATTGCTCTTAAAGCCATTTGGTTTCTCTAGTTAGGTCTAGTACTATTCAAGTTGTCTGACTTATCACAGAACATCTGTAAGTTAATAAAATTTCCTGGTCAATTTATAATTCAACAAGTGTAAGGGGCCTGACAATTAAGTTTGTAAACTTTCTGCCATGCAGTGACACTGGCAGCACTGTACAAACAACTCAGTAAGTTTTGTAACCTTCGCATAGTAGTGTCTCACAGTTGTGTTTGTGTAAATGTGTGATGGTGTCTTTGTAAGTGGTGTTCATTATTGTTGTTGCGTGTTTTTGTGTACTCTCACGTGAATATCAGAGCTTGAATTAGAGCAATGAATAAAATTTAATTTCTTGTTAAACTTGGCAAGGGTGGAAGTCAAATCAGGGACATGTTCATCCAAGTTTACAGGGATAATCCCATGAAGAAAATAGTGATGTTCAAATGGATTGAACATTTTTCTAATGGGAGAAAAAGCGTCACTGATGAAGAGAGTTTAGGGTGGCCAATGACAAGCAGAACTGACAAAAAACATCACAAAGGTGTATCAAATTGTGTGTCAAAATTGACAATTGAGTAGGAGGAGCATAGCAGATAAAGTAAGCACTGCTAGAGAAACTAACAATTTCACTGCTTAAGAAAGTTCTTAACTGAAAATCTTGGCATCAGAAAGGTTTGATCTTGCATCACAACAATGCACCAGTTCACATGGCACTATGAGAGAGTTTTTAGCCAGTAAAAAAATAACTATATTGAAACACCCTCCCTACTTACCTGATCTGGCCCACAGTGACATTTTTCATGTTAAAAGGAAGACATTTTAATGACATTCAGGTCTTTAGTAATAATATGATGACAGCTTTGGTGGCTACTCAAGATAAACAGTTCCAAAATTGCTTTGAAGGGTGGACTAGGTGATGTCATAGGTGCACAGCTTCCCAAGGGGAGTACTTTGAAGGTGACCATAGTGATATTCAGCAATGAGGTATGTTGCACTTCCTCTAGGAAGGGCTCATGGACTTAATTGTCAGAGCTCATATATTGCCTTTTAATGTACTTTATGTGTGGAAAATATTTGAGATAGAGGGATTATAATCTCAATTTTTGAGTGATAAAACTCAGGTTTAGAGTGTGTATTTAATGCAGCTGGTAAATGCAGGAAACAAAAGCTAGGTATTAAATCTTGACTCCAAGTCCCATCTTTCCTCCATAAAAGTGCAATTATCAGTATATTTAATAATGTCTCATCTTTATGAGTGAATAAATAGAAATATGATTTAAAAATTATTATTTTAAGGCATATATTATACTATAGTTATAGAAATAAGACGGGCATTCAATGTTAAATAAGGTATTACCCACAGGTATAAAGTGAAATAAGGCAGAAAACATGTTAAGAATCATAATAATAGAGATCATGTTGTTAAAAGATAGAAAATACAAAGTATGACATTATTGGGACTGGAGTGGTTGGCAAGGCATAAGATAGTGGTCAAATTTCAATATGTGTTTAAAGTGTTGGGAGGATTTTTGTAGATTATTTGGGGGAATAACAAAGTGTGAAAAAATTAGGAATCTAGATGGGAAGACATGGTGAGAAAAGACATATTTATGTGAAGATTCACGTACTTATCCTACAGCCTGAGATTTGTAACATAAAATATTCGCATAAAAATAGTATTTGGATGACATGAATTGTTGTTCACTTTAATTCCAGTTAATAGAAATTGCAATATATGCTATGGGAAAGCTGTTGGATGTGAACTAAGGAACATGTTGCTATTATTCTTATAGTGTCCAGATGCTCAGCTGTTTACCATAATGTTGGTAAATCCCTGTTGCTGTTATGTTATTAGAAACCCTTCTCAGTTTTTGATGTTTATCAGGATGATACATATCTATTGATTTAGTAATGGTGTGTGTGTTTGCTTTTATCTGTTTTGGTTGTGAAAAGTATTATGTTAAATGCTTAAATGTGAGTATACTTAGGTTATGAAAAATAACCATTGTTGAAACTTTTACATGAAACTATATTTGTAAATCAGCATTCACTAGGAACTACCATCTTCCTTATTTTATGACTCATCAGAATATCATCTTATTTTATGTTTATTTTTATTATTAATTATTATAGGTACATAATAGTTGTATGTCTTTATGGGGTACATGTGATGTTGTAATATGGGCATATGCTGTGAATTAATTAACTCAAGATAATTGGGGTATCCCTCACTTTAGATATTTACTATTTCTTTGTGTTAGGAACATTGTAATTTCACTCTTTTGGTTATACTCTTTTGCTATACCCTAACTTATTGTTGGTTATAGTCACTGTCTTGTTTCCTCAAACACTGTTCATTCTATGTACCTATACAGAAGGTGCCCAAAAATGTATACACATTTTAATAAAGGAAAAAAATGTATTAAACTTATAATATTCAATATATATACTGATGATGAAAGATGATACAAGTCACATTTGAGCATCACTTATAATTGCAGGATTCAAACATGATTGAAGTATTACAATTTTAATACGTTTTTTACTTTCTTAAAATGTGTATACATTTTTTGGAAACCTCTGTAATTTTGCACCCATTTACCATACCCAACTTATTTTACCCTTTCCACTAACCCTTCTAGCCTCTGGCAACCATGATTCTACTCTGTCTCCATTAGATCAATTATTTTTAATATTTAGCTCACACATATGAATAAGAATATATGAGATTTATCTTTCTGTGGTTGGCTTATTTTATTTAACATAATAGAACATCATTTTATAATATAACATTTGTGATGTACATTTTATTAGAAAAGAGATTATGGCATTAAATCATAATTAATGTAAAAATTTATGTAGCAAATAGCAATTTGACTAATTTTACTGAATGGTTAGTTAGACTGATTAAAAAAAAAAAAAAACCAAAACCTTTAACCCTTCTTTTTTTGAGTAGAGTCACCTGGGGAGACTGTCTGTCATCATAGCTCACAGCAACCTCAAACTGCTGGGCTCAAGGGAACATCTTGCCTCAGCTTCCTGAGTAGCTGGGACTACAAGTGCCTGCCACTACACCAGACTAGTTTTTCTATTTATGGTAGAGAAAAGGTCTTGCTCTTGCTCAGGCTGGTCTCAAACACCTGAGCTCAAACAGCCCAACTGCTTTGGCCTCCCAAAGTGCTAGGATTATAGGCATGAGTCACCAAACTGTACCTCTTTAACACTTTTATAAGACTTTTTGCTTTATAATATTTTCAAGAGAATAAGTAAGACCATTTCTTAAAGAAATGTTCTTGTCATGTTGAAATATTTAGAACATGGTAGAGAATAAAGAATTATTTCATATTTGGACAAAGCTTTTCCTGTTCTCAGATGAAGGTGCATATCACTATGTGAGACATTACCAACTGGAAGATTTCTAAAGTCTTCTTATTTACCACTGGGACCCAGAGTGTCATTTCTCTATCACTGGGATAAATAATAAGGATATTACCTATATCCCCATTTGTCCTTGAAAGGTGGGTGTAGGCCCAAAGCATAAATGGTGGTCAGTATTATTTGTGAGAAAACTGTGCAAGAAGTGTTCCTTATATATTCTAAAACTGTATGTATCTGAAGTAATGAAAATAATTTAGGTGAATTAGATTCCACAAACCAACACAGAATCCATATATACTTGTGTTTATAGTGACACCTTCATGCCCTCTTCTTACCATTTTTAACAGACTTGCTTACAGAGCATTAGTTTTCTCTGGAGATCAAAGTTATGAAGCCAAGAGGAACTTGCAGAGATGAAGCAAAGGAACTGAATCCAATTGGTTGTATTTTACTGCAGAGCTGTGACTAAAACTGCTTGTAAATTATTAATAAAGTGACTCTTCTAGTTAACTTGTTTTACAAAAACAAGCCTGTATCTGAAAAATATTAAAAGGTGGAAAAATAAGTTTAACTATTTTATATCATCTAGCATTAACTCAAATAAAAGAACTATCACTTGATCAGTTTAGATCTTTTGGAGTCACCTTTTTTTTCCAGAAATTTTGACATAATACATTTTTTTTGTTGAGTGCCTAAGTGTCCAATATAAATTGCAAAATAGTTTTGACATATATATATTTCTTTTTCTTTTATCTTTATGAAGTCCCTGAGGATGACCATTGCACAGAACCACACCATCACTGGATTCCTTATTCTGGGTCTGCTGAGATATACTCCAACTCATTTCTGTCTCTTTGCACTTATTACTACGATGTTCCTTGTCACACTGACTGGAAATAGCCTCCTGATCCTGCTGATCCTGGTGGACCCCTGTCTTCATACCCCTATGTATTTTTTCCTCTGGCAGCTCTCTCTCATTGACAATCTGTTCACATTAGTCATTGCCCCCAAGATGATATCTGACTACCTTCTGCACAAAACAGTCATCTCTGTTTTTGGCTGTGGGGCCCAAATCTTCCTGGGATTGACTCTAGGTGGAACTGAGTGTATCCTCTTGGGCTTCATGTCCTATGACCGGTATGTTGCCATCTGTAAGCCTCTGCACTACCCACTGCTCATGAACTGGCCCCTCTGCAGGCAGATGGCTATTGGCTCATGGGTGAGTGGTGCTTTCAATGCCTTGATACACACTGTCTATACCATGAGATTCTCCTTCTGTGGATCCAGAGAAATCCATCATTTCTACTGTGAACTTCCCACTGTCTTGCATCTCTCTTGTGAAGACACTTTGACCTATGAGATGGTGGTGTTGATCAGTACCACCATACTGCTTCTTATTCCATTCTCGGTCATCCTTGCCTCCTACACACTCATCCTAGTCACCATCATCCAAATAGCTTCTGCTGAGGGCCGGAAGAAAGCATTCTCCACCTGCTCATCCCATTTGACAGTGGTCAGTCTGTATTATGGTGCCATCATTTTCATGTATATGAGGCCAATCTCATCCCACACTCCAGGCCAAGATAAAGTAGTATCTGTCTTCTACACCATTCTGACCCCTATGCTCAACCCCATGATCTATAGTCTTCGAAATAAAGATGTGATGGGAGCCCTGGGAAAAATGTTATGGAAGTGTTCATTGTATTCTAAAATGTGAATATAAAGGTCCAGCAGATGTTGTGTGTTGTTGGGTCTGACTGTTAGTTTTACTATATGATGAATTTTGATTATCACATAATAATTATATATCAATCTGTTGAATATATGCATGCAGTGTTGCATTCAATATATTAAAAAAGTACATTCATTCTTAAATAGATAAATCTGAATAAGCCATGGTACAGGATACCCATGTCTTAATTATTGTATTGAGAAGGCAATTCAAATTAAAAATTCCAAAACTAGAGCACCAAATTAGAGAGACATCTAGAAACCATAATAAGTCACAAGGCAATGATTAGAAACATAAATATTGGGCTTGTGTGAGGGACAGACAGTGAGGTAGCAGGAGTAGAAGGTCTTCCCTGGTGTCTTTAACCCCACCTTGGCACTAATTCTAGAGCAATGTTACATCATTAAAAATTTATTTTTTGTAGGCATTACATTAGAAAATTGGAAACATCAGGAATTTGGAAACATTAGAAATGTGGGTGATTCTTGGCTTTCTGCCTTTCTTGTCTTAGAAATCAACCTTTTAACATTTGTTAGCAGTAACTGAATTCCTGAGCCTTGGAGACCCTTTAACTAAATCATAGTTCTGGGGAGTTCCCCTCATCAATGGAATCATTGATTGATTGTTGGTGTTGTTGCTAAATTAATATTGTGAACTAAAAAAGGGGGCACCTGTTGGCCTCACAACTGTTTGAAAATTTTGTTCAAATACAATATATCTCAGGGTTTTAATCTTAGTTAATGTACTTTAATATCTAAAAGAAAATGAAGGGTATCTTGAAGACAAGGAAAACAAGAAATCAAGATAGAACACCACATTTCTTCTCTGATTTACATTCTGGGGATATGAGATCTGAAATATATATTAACTAGTCTTGCAGATTCTCAGACAAGAAAGCAGCTAACAACTAAAGTAGAAAGACTCACTAGCTGCACCTCTAACCCTGCATTCTTTATTTGAGACTTTCAAGTTCATAACACAAAGCCTTTACCACACATCAGGTCAAAACGGGGCTAAGTCAATATGTTGATATCTTAAGTCCTGGTGTCCCTGATTCCTCTGTTGGAGGATGTAATGAAATAAACAGGATATGAAATGGTGAGTTCAAACAGTGGGAAGTCAGTAGTATAAAGCCTAATGACTGGATGCTATCACTTAGCAGATTATCACAGTCAATAAAGCTGTTTATCTACTGATGTATCTAGAGTTAGCTTAGTAGTTAAATTTGCCAGGGATCACATTTTTATTTATCCAGTAATTATTAGATAATAAAATTACAATTTCCTTACTTATAAATTCTCTCTCTCTCTCTCTTTTTTTTGTTGTTGAGACAGAGTCTTTTTGTTGCCCTCGGTAGGGTGTGGTGGTGTTATACTTCACAGCAACCTCAAACTCTTGAGCTGAAGTGGTCCTCTTGCCTCATCCTCCAAGTAGCTGGGACTACAAGTGGCCACCACAATGTCTGGCTATTTTTAAAGTTGGTGGTCTCACTTTTGCTCAGGCTGGTCTCGAAACTCTTGGAAGTAGTTATAGAAACATAGTATGCAAGTCAATTTCAAACTTGAGAACAACTGGAAGATTTACCTTTTCTTGACAAAATGCTTATCTCTGAAAGCTGATTCAAAGAGATAATAAGGGTGTTCTTGGATGAGTACATATTTCTAGACAGGGATGTTTATTTGTTTTTGAGAGCAACACTAATTCACACTTCATTGAGCAGTCATGAGATGTGACTATCTGTGAATGTCATTGCCAGGGCTGCCTCCCTCCATCTCTTACAGGCTGGGCTGACATGCTGAGCTGCTGTAGGGAAGGGCTGAGAGACAGCTCAGTAGAGCTAGGACAGTTCTCTAAGGAGAAGATGTTGAGTGTGTAGCTTTAAACCCAGAAGAAATTTTGCTGCAGCATAAAATAATTTTCACATACATGTTGCACCATTTACTACCTAGTGTGAAAAAAGAACTGTTTAGGAAAACTGGAAAAGGAAACTCTCATGTATTCTTGGTGCAAAGAAAAACCAGTATAAGCATTATGGAAAACATGAGGTTCCTCAAAAAATTAGGAATAGAACTACATTATGACCAGTAATCCCACTTTTGGGCATATGTCCAAAGGAACTGATATCAATATGCCAGAAAGATATCTATACTCCCATGTTAACTGCTGCATTTCTCACAATAGCCAAGTTATGGAAGCACAGTTTTCTGTCAACCGATGAATAAATAAAGAAAATGTGAAGTATATTCAGTATATATATATACACACAATGGTATACTATTCAGTCTCATAAAGGGAGGAAATTCTATCTTTTACAACAACATGGATGAATCTGGAGGACATTGTGCTAAGTGAAATAAGCCAACACAGGGGATAAATTCTGCCTGATCTCACTTATGAATGAAAACTTAAAAAGGTCCACTCACAGAAGTATAAAATATGAGGATGATTATCAGAGATTGGAGGTATGGGGGAGGGAGAGAATGGGGAGTTGTGGATCAAAAGGACAGAAGAAATAGGTTTTGAGAATACAGCACAGCAGGGTGACTATACTTAATAATATTGTCTTAAATACTTCAAAATATCTAAGACAGTAAATTTCAAATGTCAATGAGATTAATTTAATTAGATTGATTTAATCATGCCACACTGTATACATACATAAAAACATCACATTATACCCCATAAATCAGTTGATAGCCCACTGATTTGGCATGGTGTCAGTGTTTGTCTACTGATGTACTTTTACTCATTTATTTATTTATCTGTCTATTTTTATTTCAGATTGATAGGAGGGCACTCATGATTAGGTTACATTGTTTGTGTTCATAAGATCAAGTCTGAGATATAGTTGTGTCCTTCACTCAGGAACTGTGTCATATATCTATACATCATACCCATTAGGTGGAAACTTACCAATCTTCTCCTCTCACAACTTCTTGAGTTTAATCTACTAGTTTCAACTTAGTATTGAGTACAAGGGATGCTTGATTTTCCATTTCCATGATACCTTACTCAGGAGAATGTTCTCCAAATTCTTCCAGGTAAATATGAAAGATACAAAGTCTCCATCTTTTTTATCGGTGAATAGTATTCCACGGTATACATATACCACAGTTTATTCATCCATTTATGGGCTGATGGGTACTTGGCTTTTTCTACATCTTTGCTAGTTGTTAATCGAACTGCTATAAACACAGAAGTGCAAAGTCCTTATGGTAAAGTTACTTTTTTCCTTCTGGCTAGATACCTAGTAATGGGATTGCAAGATCAAAATGAAGTTTACTTTTAGTATTTGAGGAGTCTTCAATATACTTTCCTTTAAAATACAGGGTATCACATAGGAAAAATTAAAAGCTCATAATATATTTTATACTTTAAATTATTAATATTTATATTATTATAGTTTTTGAGTCAGGGTCTTTCTCTGTTGCCCTGGGTAGAAAGCAGTGGAATCATCATCATAGTGTTGTGCCCAGGAGTTCCACAAAGACCACATTGCCAAACAAGCCAAATTTACAGCAGAGTCCTTTAATTAAAGAGCTGGCTGGTGATTGCCTCTGTGTCCCAACATGAGGTTTCTGAAAGCAGGCACAAGTACTTAAGAAATCAGGATTTTAAGGCTTGGTCTGCATCCTGGTTGGCAAGCGGGCTGTCCAGGTGCATTTGGGTGGGGTAGCAGGAAAGCATTGTGCAGAAGCAGAATTTTGTGGTTAGTTAACTATACATCATACATCTTTGTTTTACTATTTTCCCATACATCTTAGTTCCAGTATTCTTTCTACCTGTTATGGTTTAAAGGTCCTTCTGGGGATAGTCAGTTCATTTCCCAGGGAGTTAGTCAAACAAGAAGTTATAGAATAGTTTCCCATCTATCTTGGGAATGAACCAGACTTACTCGATTTTGTTGAGGGCTTGTAGCCCAGGAATTTGCCAGGAGTTACCTGGTATTTTTCTACTTTAGCCTATTCCTAGCAATAGCTTATTGCAACCTCAGATCCTGGGCTCAAGTGATCCTCTTATCTCAGCCAGGGGAGTAGCTGAGACCATAGGCACAACATATATATATATGTGTGTGTGTGTGTGTGTGTGTGTGTGTATTTTTTGAGTCAGAGTCTTACTTTGTAGCCCTTGTTAGAGTGTTGTGGTATCATAGCTCACAGCAATCTCAAACTCTTGGGCTCAAGTGATCCTCTTGCCTTAGCCTCCAAAGTAGCTGGGACTACAGGCACCTACCACAACACTCAGACAACACCCACCAGCTTTTAGAGATGGGGTATTACTCTTGCTCAGGCTGGTCTTGAACTCCAAAGCTTAAGCAATCCACCCGCCTTGACCTCCCAGAGTGCTAGGATTCCAGGTGTGAGCCACCACACCTGGCTATAGGCAGAACATTAATAAGATAAATTTGTTGATGATTGATTATAATTCTCCATCAGCTATTCATTTTTTTTCCTATTTTCAGTAGAGAGGGGGTCTCATTTTTCCTCAGGCTGGCCTTGAACTTCTAAGCTCAAGCAATCTTCTCACCCTGACCTCCCAGAGTACTAGGTTTACAGGTGCAAGCCACCGTACCTGACCAGGTTTGATATTCTTGAGATATAAGTTTATGAATGGCAGGCAATCACCTGTAACCTATTTAAATATATGGATATTTTCCTTTTTCAAATTTTTGAATCTTTTATAAAAAGTTGTGTATGGGGGGGAGGAGCCAAGATGGCGATCTGTAACCAGCTTTCCGCAGAGGTTCCCGTCCAAAAGGAGCGTTAAAGGACAGAAACTCAGCAAGAAAGCCGATGGTTTGGATCTGAGCCAAAAGAAAAGGTCAAAGAGTGCACATCAACCCTGCTGGGGAGACCTGAGACTCTGAGGACACAAACAAAAAGGTACAGAGCACATCACCAAGCGGACGGGAGTCCCCTCCCCGATGAAGGAGGTTTGCAGTATACGCCATACCTCCATACAAACAAGCCAGCAGAGTCCGGACATCCTCCCATTCTACCCCACAGGACAGACCATCTAAAAACCAAACCTCCTTCCCCTTCTAGGGTGCCGCGGCGCTCTCCAGCCAGGCATAAAACTGTATATACTCTCTACCTGCAAGTCGGAGTTCCTGGTGTTCCCCTCCACTCTCACCCCGAGGTCTGGAGGCCTGTCCC
>CAUYRH010024191.1:0-32800 GCA_963574655.1 Perodicticus potto | reverse complement strand
TACAGTACTCTTCAGAAAGATGTCATTATGTGCAACCCACAGTTAAGGGGTGGGAGGTCCTTCCTCTTTTAGGGTGAAAGAATCTACATAATTTATTTGAAATCCTGCATAGGATATTTGTCTTTTCTCCTCTTAATGATTTATACAAGCATTTGTGCCTATTAGTGTGGACTCATGAATATGTATTTTGTACTTTGGGTTATAACCCAGCACGACTTTATTTTTGTCTTGTGCTGTATCTTTTACCATTTGGGTGAGGAAATGTAAAGTCTGCGTCACAGTCAGGGCCAGGGCGGCTGCCTAGAGTGTGAATTGCTGCTTTGGACTGGGAGACGCATGTTCTGATCTGGAAATGCTGCAAAGAAAAAGCAAGAGCAGAGCAACATATGTCCTTCAGCCCATTTTTATTAAAAAAAAGGAATAGTTAGATCAAGATAGTTTGATCTAACTATTGATTATCTATCAATAAATCCACCATCTATCTATGTCCATTAATTATCTATTGATCAATCTATTGATATCTATCCATGGATTTATCAGTCATCTACCTGTTGACTGGTTATCCGTATGTCTCTATTGCCTATCTGCTGATTATCCATCTATCTACCTGACTGTCTCCTGGCATTCACACTGCCCCACCTCAATCTGTTCTTCACCCCATGGACACTTGAGGGGTCCTTGGGCAGCACACACCGATGAGATCAGATCCCCTCCCTGCCCTCAGTGGAGTTTCTATACCTTTGGACTAACATTCAAACTCCTGGCTCCGCACCTGTAGCTCAAGCGGCTAAGGCGCCAGCCACATACATCAGAGCTGGCGGGTTCGAATCAGGCCCAGGCCTGCCAAACAATGACAACTACAACCAAAAATAGCCGGGCATTGTGGCAGGTGTCTGTAGTCCCAGCTACTTGGGAGACTGAGGCAAGAGAATCACTTAAGCCCAGGA
Organism: Perodicticus potto; assembly: GCA_963574655.1. NCBI lineage: Eukaryota > Metazoa > Chordata > Mammalia > Primates > Lorisidae > Perodicticus > Perodicticus potto. The sequence continues at coordinate 31,853 of CAUYRH010024191.1, read as the reverse complement.
GATGGAGGTTGCTGTGAGCTGTGATGCAATGGCACTCTACCGAGGGCGCTAGCTTGAGGCTCTGTCTCAAAAAAAAAAAAAAAAAAAAAAATTCCAACTCCTTATGGTGGCCTACAATGCCCTCTGTTGGAGCTTCACTCACATGTCCCTCCTCAGAGAGCTCTTCCCCAGAAACTGTGGTCCCGCTCAGGCCACATCACTCCCTGCCCATCACCCCACCATTTCACCTCCTGCCAAGAACTCAAGGCTATTTGAAATGCTCTCCTCCTCCCATTCAAATTTAAGCCTCAGGAGGGCATTGGGAACCCTGATTTGTTTGCTCCTGCAGCCCAGGCTTAGCCAGGGCCCAACGTGCAGTCGGTCTCAGTTCTCCCTGATTGAACAATTGCCCTGAGAGAAACACAAGACAGAGCCACACCCCTTCACCCACGTAAGTGATCTGGGGTGGCGGGTGGGGAGAGGAGATTATTAACTTTTTCTTCAGATACCTTTAGTTTGCTTAAGCTGTTACAAAGAACACGTTGTACCATAGTTTATAATTAAAAAGAAAATCCAATAAAGTTAATAAAAAAAGATAAATTAAAGTTTTCATTTCCTGGGGATAAAATAAGAAAGCAGCAGAGACGTTAAATGGGAAGTGGCTGGTGCCTGGGGAGTACAGGGAGTCTCCTGAGGCTGCGGGTGGAGTGGTGCACAGAGGGCCGGAGGAGGGGGTGATGCAGAGATTGTTAGAGACTGTGGGGCTTGCAGTCTGGGTGGGACGGCAGGAGGCCTATCTGGAAGCTGCGTTTACGCACTTAGCTCAGTGTGGGCAGGGAGCATGGTTGGTGGGGGTATATAGGGAGCCCAGGCCATCCCATGGCTCTATGACTGAGAAGGGGGGGCGGGTACATAGGGAGCCCAGGCCATCCCATGGCTCTATGACTGAGAAGGGGGGGCGGGTATATAGGGAGCCCAGGCCATCCCATGGCTCAATGACTGAGACGTGGACAGCCCACAGTTCAGTCCCTGGGCCTAGTCCCATTTGGGAACAGTCAGGTCTCCGCTCTTGGCTTCAGTTTTCCCAGAAATAGAACAGGGTTTTACAGAGGAGTTTCCAAGTTTTCCCCAGCTCGGATGACTGCCTCATCGGGCCTGATTCCTGACAACTTTGAGAACTTGGGTTGGGCCAGAGCCCTGCCGGGAGCCGGTGCCCCGCGCTAATTCCAGGGACTCTGGGCAGGCGCCTGCGCCTGCGGCCAGCAGATGGCGCTGCGGTACCGCCGTCCGCGAGTCGGCTCCTCCACCCATTCTCGCAGCCGGAGTCTGCGGTCCTGCTCTGCCCAGTCCTGTTCACCACAGAAGGTGCGCAGGACTCCGGTGGTTCCGCGGACCTGGGTCGAGGAGGTCAGGCTGATCTGGAGCATGCCTGGGAAACTGCCTGTGGGCAGTTTCACAGCCGGTCCCCGTTTCCGGGCAAGGGAGGCTGCTCTTCTGTGCCACTGCGTGCAGTCTTTACTCCTGGTGCCAGTTCCTGGTGTTCAACTCGGATCCTTTCACTGCAGTAAAAACAACGTCGGCTGCTTTTGGAGCTGAGGGGAGCCGCAGTTGAAGAAACAAAGAGTGGGGGGAGGGCAGCCATTCTCGCAGGCGTCCGAGTGGTCCCCCAGGATATCCCACCAAATCCCGCCGTCTCCCCCCAGCACAGCCTTCCTCGACATCTTGGTGATGGGGAACAGCTGGGTGGGAGCAGCTGAATTGGAAGGCTTCCAATATAGACCCTCCCGACAAATCTGGATCAGGGATGGGGCTGAGCGGCCAGCCTCTCCGTGCATGCCGAGAGCAGGTGACCCGAAGGCTGGAGCAGCCCTGGACACCCTCCCGGTACACTGTACTCTGAGTCACAGCCTCTCCTGGGTCTCCCCTTCCCATCCTCCAGGTAACTCTCCCCAAAGCCCAGGTCTGGCTGGGCCCTAGTGGGGACACTGCGGGACAGGATTAGCCCCACCCTGTAGGCTTCATACTCTCGCATCTTGCTTTATTTCATCCTGAGAAAGTTTCTCCTCCCCTATTTCATACCTCATTGGCTCTGGTGTCCCAGCCCTGGAAGGCTCTTGGGCCTGTGTTTTGTCCCAAGATCCCAGGAAGCTCTGCTGCCTCTGAGACTCTCGAATCCCAGGAAGGTTACCTCCCTGGAGCAGACTGGACACACAGGTGGGATCAGCCCGGCGGCAGACCATTTGGGACCCTGGCCACTTGATGGCCAAGCCCCCACTGGGTCCAGGGAATGGGGGTACCCTCTGACTCAGAGGTTCTCAACCTGTGGGTCGCAACCCCTTTTTAACAGTGAAAATACACTGCAGCATTAGGAAGGTTGAGAACCACTACTCTGACTCTAGGAGCCAGGCCAGCTCAGACTTACTATGGGATTTGGAGGAACCACTCTCTGGCCTGGCTGCTACTCAGATGTCACAGGGAAATCCATGTGCTCCTTTCTCTCTTACCCTCTACTGCCCCCGTGGCTCTCCCTGGCAGGATGGAGGGCCCCCATTGTCTGGAGTGGGCGGGTGGCAGGAGTTAGGTCTGGCCAGCCAGGCTGTTGGAAGTGTGTCCTAATGCACGTTTCCCACAGGAGTGCCTGGCACGCACTGTAATCCACACGGAGTGGAAAGTGTCTCTCCAGCCAGGAGCTGGGGGCTGTGATGCTAAGTGTTGGATGGCTGAATGAGCAGCACCCTGGCCCAGGGTGAACAAAGGCCCATCCCTAGGCCCTCATGCTGTTTCCTATGCAAAGTAGAATCCTGTTCTGAAGGCTGTACTGGTGAATCTTTGCTGGCCATGGGAAGGGGCTAAGGAATAGCTCCTTCTCAGGATGTCCCAGGTTGCCATCAATTGCTGAATCTGGACAGAGCGAAGACCTATGTGCTATAGAGACACAGCGTGGGGCATGGACGGGACAAATAGGCCTCAGGGAGCACTGGGCTGGACATGCCATCAGTTTGCCCCAAACTGTCATAGCCACATCCATGACTGGATGACTGGATGACTGGAGGGCATAAGGGTTAAGACTCTGCCAGATCCAGGTTCATATCTGGGTCCTTGCTTACCATGAGACCTTAGCCAGGACACCCCTAAACCTTCTGAGACTTGCTTTCCTCATTTGTGAATTGGGATAACAACATCTCCAGCAACACCAGGCTGTAAGAGTTAAGTAATAGAGTACATAATAATCAGAATAGCAACACTGAGGCTGTGCCAGGGAGCTCTTCTAAGCACATCACGTGAATTAATTTTGTTTTTCACCATGAATCTGTCCTATCATTATCCCCATTTTGCAGGTAAGAAAGACATAGCCCTTGCCCTCGAGGACTTTTCAGTAGAGAGGGGAGACCAAGAAGTGAGCCTGTGAGTCAATTTAGTCTTCACTGTGAAGTGAAATGAGAATTCAGGTCACCAATGTTCAAGTTCTCATTCGAGGCTTTTCAACCCACACAGTGAAGTACAGATAAGTGGAGAAAGGCCCTGTGACACTTGCCCAAAGGTACACAGCAGAAAAGAGTCGGAGCAGCATGGTCTGACTCTGACTCTTCTCCCTGAAATAAACAAAATGTAACCAAGTACTCGCCATGTAATTGCAGTTTCCAGAAAAGTCCCCCAGCTCCTCATTACAAATGGAAGATCACAGGCCACGAGACACTATGAAGACAGGACAATCCTGCCTTTCCACCACACCGTGCTGCCTCTGGGTCCACTGAGTGAGGAACAACTACTTCTGTCTGGTAGGACTGGAGAAGAGTTCACCCAGGAGGTGGGATTTGAAGTATGCATAAGATTTCACCAGGAGGAGAGGGAGGGAAGCACATCCAGGAATCGGGAAAAGCGTGAGCAAAGGCAGAGGCATGAGTGTTTATTGTGGAGGAAGGCAGGGGATGTCCTTGGTGGAGAACAGGGTGAACAAAGTCAGAAGGCAGAGCCACCCAAGGAAACTGTATTTGGGGATTTTTGAGGGTAGGGGACTTGAGTAGGTAGGGAGACAATGGAGGTAACACAGAAAATGCAGGTTAAGTGCGGGGCGCGGTGGCTCGTGCCTGTAATCCTAGCACTCTGGAAGGCTGAGACAGGTGGATTGCCTCAGCTCACAGGTTCGAGACCAGCCTGAGCCGGAGTGAGATCATGTCTTTAAAAATAGCCGGGCGTTGTGGTGGACACCTGTAGTCCCAGTTACTTGGGAGGCTGAGACAAGAGAATCTCTTGAGCCCAAGAGTTTGAGATTGCTGTGAGCTATGATGACACCATGGCACCGTGAAGTGAAATGAGAGGGTGCCAAAGTGAGACTCCATTTCAAAAAAAAAAGAAAATGGGGCGGCACCTGTGGCTCAGTGAGTAGGGCGCCGGCCCCATATGCCGAAGGTGGTGGGTTCAAATCCAGCCCTGGCCAAAAACTGCAAAAAAAAAAAAAAATGCAGGTTAAATAGATATTTCTTTAAAGAAGACATACAAAAGGTATATAAAAATGTGCTCAACATCATTCATTACTCATCAGAGAAATGTGAATCAAAACTACAATGGAATGTCATCTCACTCCAGTTAGAATGGCTTTTATCAAAGAGACAGGCAATAATGAGTGCTGGTGAGGAGGTGGAGAAGGGGGTGCCCTCACACACTGTTGGTGGGAATGTAAATTAGTGCGGCCACTATGGAGAACGGTATGGAGGTTCCAGAAAAAACTAAAAGTAGAACTGGTCATAAAATTATATGACCCAGAATCTCACTCCTGGGTACATATCTAAAGGAGGGGAATTCAGTATATTGAAAAGATACCTGCATACCCATGTTTATTGCAGCACTAGTCACAGTAGCCGAGATACAGAATCAGCCTTGGCATTCAACCCAGGGTGACAGAGTGACACAGAGTCTCACACTATTGCCTTCAGTAGAGCGCCGTGATGTCATAGCTCACAGCAACGTCCAACTCTTGGGCTCAAGTGATTCTCTTGCCTCAGCCTCCCAAGTAGCTGGGACTATAGGGTCCCGCCACACGTCACAATGCCTGGCTATTTTTGTTGTTGTTTGTTTGTTTGTTTAGCAGGCTTGGGCTGGGTTTGAACCCACCAGCCCAGGGTGCATGTGGCCAGCACCCTAACGATTGAGCTACGGGTGCTGAGCCAAAGGAAAAAAAATTAATAACAATTGACCTGGAGACAGAGAGGAAAAGAAAGGTTACTGGAAGCTGGGAAGCATATTAGGGAAGGGGTGATAATGTGGGGATGGTTAATGGGTGCCAGAATACAGTTAGTTAGATGGAATGATCAGCTTTTCTTTTTTTGAGACAGAGTCTCACTTTCTTGCCCTTGGTAGCTTATTGTGGCCTCTATAGCTCATAGCAATCTCAAGCTCCTGGGCTTAAGTGATCCTCCTGCCTCAACCTTTTTAGTAGCTGGGACTATAGGCCCAGCTATTTTAAAAGATGGGGTCTTACTCTTGCTTAAACTGGTTTTGAACTCCCTAAGCTCAGCCAATCCACCCACCTTGGCCTCCTAAAGTGCTATGATTACAGGCGTGAGCTACCGCACTTGATCCAACAATATTTGTTTTTTTTTTTCTTTTGGCTGGGTCTGGGTTTGAACCTGCCACCTCCAGTATATGGGTTCAGCGCCCTACTCCTTTGAGCCACAGGCGCTGCCCACAATGTTTGTTTTTTACATTTTTTGGATGAACAACATTTGATAGCACAACAAAGTGACTGTAGTCAACAATAAGTTGAGGTATACTTTGAAATAACTAAAAGCATGGAATTGGAATGTTCCTAACACAAAGAAATGATAAATGCAGGCGATGGCTCCCCAATTACCCTGACCTGATCAATTCACATCATTTGCCTGTATCAAGACATCACATGCACCTATATAGACAGACAACTATTAGGTACCCACAATAATGAAAACCTTTTTTAAAAGAAAGTGGCGGGGGGATGCAGGATAGAGCCGTATGTCAGTGGAGAAAAAGCTCTGACCCAAGGACTGATGCTCTAACTGGAATTCTAGGTACCTACTTGTGGTAAAGCTGCTGAAATGGCCATTTGATAGTCGCAGAGGATGGTCGCTGCCAGTCCTGCGGAGTGGGGTCTGTGAGGGGTCTGCTGCTTACAGCATCTCACTTGCAGCCAGACCCAGCATGTGGACCATGTGCAGGCCCTGGGCCCCCATGTGAGGCTGAATGGTGTGTGCTTATACGTTAATTACATGTGTAGAATGTGCTGGAGGCTCTGGGGACGTGTGTGTGGACGTGTAGACAAATGTGAGTGAGTTTTGAGTGGGTGTGAAGACACATAATCATGGGTGTTTGTGCAACGGCGTGCAGCAGAGATTTCCGCGGGGTGCAGGTGAGTGTGCACAGGGGCAGCACCCAGGACATTGTTTCTGGATGTGCACGGAGGTGGATATACTTTTGTGCACGTGTGCAAATGCGGATCTGTAAATGCAAGTGAACGTAGGGGTAGGACTCTGTGTGCGAGTGAGGGGGCGCTGTCCCTTAGGAGGTGTCTGGGTCAAGAGGCGATGGAGAGAAGGAAGACCCAAGAAAAAATGTGAGAAAAGGCTCACCATCTTGCAAAATCAGAATTTTGGAGCTGCTTAGAAATGGCCAACCAAGAGATGCATGCAAATCAAAAGTAAGGGACATGCAAATGAAAAGACTCCTTTTTCTGAGCTTAGGCTGGGGCCCTGGGAGTCCTTGGGGCAGTGGAAAGTGGGGCTGTGGCAGTGCTGAGAGCAGAGCTTCTTGTCACCTTGGTGTTTTTCAGTTCATGAGTTAAGGCTCAAACGCCACAAGATCCCATGTCTTCGCAGAGACACCCTGGGAGGCTTCCAGCTGCCACCCGACCTAGTTCCCAGCTGTGGGGGCAGGGGTGAGGGCAAAGCTGGGGAGCTGGGTGCGAGCTCCCAGACCCCACCACGGAGAATGGATGTCACAGTGACAGCTGGCCCAGCCTACATTCGCTGGCCTGTCTCAGTTGTTGGGGCGCCAGGGCGAGGGATCAAGGGCAGACAGAAGGCCTGGAGATGGGTGTGCAGGGCGCCTGGGGTTTTCCCTGGCACTTAGAGCACAGACTCGTGGAGCTGGAGAAGTCTCTCGTGGCCCTATAACCCGCTCTTGGCACGCAACGGACGGAGACGCCTCAGCACGGCATCATCGGGCCAAGACGAGCCCAGGCTCCCCGTGCCAGGCTGGCACTTGTGCCTCTGCCTGGGAGTACACATCTGACTCATGCACACGTGCTGCACGCGCAGTGCACACGCCTACCCCACACACCCTCCCAGACCTCCGCAGAGCACACAGGGCGTGATCATGAGCACCCAGGACCACGTACCCCGGCGCACCCAACCTCCAGGCCTGAGCACCAGAAGACCTGTGCCCAGATGTGCTCACCCCCTGTTCTGTGTCACAGACAGGCCCGGGGCAGGGGGACTCATGGTTCCCTCACTCCCATGTGCTCCCTAACTGCTAGACTCACTGCTGGGCCGGCTGCCATCTCTGTTCCCCACAGCTCCCGATCCCGTTTCAGAGTCACATGCAGTTGGGGCTCCAGCCGCCTCCAGAGTTGGGAGTTGGGTGTTTGCCTGACTCATGGGTCATTTCGTCATGTGGCAGATCTCTTCTCTGAGGCAGAGGCTATGACTCCTTCATTTGGGGTCCCTGAAGGCGGTAGCTGTGTTTGAGGGTGATGACAGTCCCCACTTGCAGACAGGAGCCTCCTGAAGACAGGGGTGTGTCTGCCTCTGCCCCCGGACATACCACCAGCCCCTCCCACAGCCTGACACTGGGCTCTGCCTAGTCCTAATTGTCTGCGATGAGTGATGAGTGGGCAGATAAACAGCCCTGCCCTTATCCAAAGGTCAAAGTCAAGCCCCATGAATGCTAGGAAGGGAAACCCAGCCCAAAACTCTGGAGCCTGGCTGGGGGGCCAGAGCAGCCCAGGACAAAATACTGCCATCCAGCTGCAAAGGGCATAGACATCAGCCTAGGCTGCCTTGGCTACAGGTCCCTCCCACTGTCCAGCCACATGGAGCCCTGGAACGAAGTCCTTCTGAGTGTCAGCCTCAAATCTCTCATGCTGTGGCGTTTCTTCTCATTTGGCTTCATGGAGTTTTCATATGGGGTAACTCCCGACCTTTCAGCTTTCCAAAATGTACTTGTTCTTACTGGAATTTAAAAAGTGTGAGGTCCAGAAGGGACTGCAATGACTACCCCAGACCCATCGCCTCATGAGTCAACGGAGGTGGACAGAATGGAAGGGGGCTGCCAAAGGCCCAAAGGAATTGAGGACGGAGGCTGGGGGACCTTTCTCCCAGCCCTTGCTTGTTTCTAGACACTTTCTCCAGCCTGTCCCTGCCCTCATGGCCCCGGAGAGTGAGAGTTACCTTTTGCTCAATGCCCCTGGCCCCACTCTGCAGTCAGCTTTGGCTTTAAAGGCCAAGCGAGATTCGGGGTGGAGGAAGAATAGGCAGTGATGGCAGCAGGGGCTCCTCTGCGGGGTGGTTAGCAGGCCCCAAGCACAGAGTTTCTTCTGAGGTGAAGCAGGTGGCCCTGCGGCCTTGGAGCAGTAGGCTCAGTTCAGGAAATGGAGTGCAGCCGGTGAGTGTTTCAGGATGACATGAACCACTCCCCTCTGTTCTGGCCCCTCGGGAAGTGTGGGGAGCAGGCAGAGCCTGGTGGCTGGGCCGGAAACAGAGCCTGTGGGGTGGGGGGGAGCCTCCAGCCCCATGGAGAACACATTACTCTGACCTCAGGCACCTCCAGAGTGGAGGGGGAGATGCAGCCCCTGCCCTCGGGGAGCTCTGGGTGGAGAGTGGACAGCCCAGCCACTTTCCTTTAATAATTCACAAGCCGTCACTCCTGCTGCGGTTTGGTTAATGTCTGCTTGTCCCCACCAGGCTGGGATCTCTGCGAAACTCCTCATCTGGCCTGTTCCTTGCTGCGTCTTGGACCCAGTGCAAGCCTGGCCCAATTCGTTTGAGCAGTAGGGGGGTGACAGTCCAGTTCCCAGGCAGAATCCAGTTCTTTCCTTCTACAGATCCAGCTGATCATCAGGAGCTACTGATTTTCCTCCTAAACATGGACTTGGCCCCTACCTGGGTTCCTGGGCTCCTGGCTGCCCGCAGTCTAGCTCTTCCACCCCCTTTCCTCCCAGCAGCCACAATGGTCCTTCCAGAACCTAAGACTGAGCAGTCACTTCCTTACACCTTACATGGCTCCCCACTGGCCCGGGAGCACACCCTAACTCCTTAGCTGGCATTCACTCCTGGGTCTACAGGCTGCCAACCTCACCCCAAATTTTCTCTCCAATAGCCCTGAACCTCTCTTCTCCCTCTTCCTGCCTTGGTGATGAAGGGCCCTTTCTCTGTGCTTCTGTCACCTTGTATGTCCCTCAGCTTTTGTCAGGACTGTGAGGTCTTGGAGCAGGGCCTGCCACCCACTCTCTATCTCCTAGCTCACACTAGGACACAGCCCCCTTGCTCCCGCTCTGACATGGTCACTGCTGTCCAACTTCTATGGTAGCTACTGACTGTCCCCCTCTGGTCAGTGGCTCTCCCTGAAAGCTGCACCATCAGCTGCTCACTAACCCCAGCAGTCCCCAAGGCTACCTCTTTCTTCTCCTCTCAGGCTCCTGTTCACCTCCCCTTTGGATTTCCTCCCTATGACTTGTCACATCGGTGATGACCTTGTTTGCTGCTTTGCTTACATATTCGATGTCTGTCTTACCCACTAGAGTGTGAGCTTGAGATGGCTTGGACTTTGTCACTACCTGGAGCATGCTCAGACGAACTGTTGTCAAGTGATAGATGGTGGTACCCGCTGAGCAGTGGCTGTGCCATCAGGTATTACCTCCTTTTGTGCTCTGAGCAGCCTGGGTGGGTACTCCCATGCTCACTGCCATCTTGCAAATGGGAAGCAGGGACCTCAGTAGCTTGTCTAGTTACCAGGGGCTGTAACCGGGGGCAGGCTTCACTCACAGCACCCACCGGTGCTGCCTCACCCTTGGGATACGAAAGCACTAGCGTTTCCTCCAGACCCTGCCACAGCTACTTTTCCTATTCCTGTTATTCCTAGACCCATTTTCCTTTTTTCTTTCTCTTTTTTTTGAGACAGAGTCTCACTATGTTGCCCTCAGTAGAGTGCTGTGGCATCGCAGCTCACAGCAACCTCAAACTCTTGGTCTTAAGTGGTTCTCTTGCCTCAGCCTCCCAAGTAGCTGGAACTATAGGTGTCCGCCACAACATCTGGCTATTTTTTGTTGCAGTTGTCATTGTTGTTTAGTTGGCCAGGGCCAGGGTCAAACCCACCAGCCTCAGTGTATGTGGCCGGTGCCATAACCACTGTGTTTCAGGTGCTGAGCCCCTAGACCCATTTTCTGATTGTCTACTTGGAGGCTGAGGGGAAATAGAGCCACTGACCAGAGGGGGACAGTCAGTAGCTACCATAGAGGATGGACAGCAGTGACGACGTTGGAGTGGGAGCAAGGTTGTGAGACCAGAGTCAGATACCCTGCAGAGAAGGCCAACAGGATAAGGAAGTCTCAAGAGCCTGGGCTCCTGTGCTCAGTGGTTGAAGCGCCCGCCCTGTGCACCAGCGGTGGTGGGTTTGAACCTGGCGCAGGCCTGCTTAACAAACAAAAAAAGGCAGGGCACAGTGGCTCAGGCCTGTAATCCTAGCACTCTGGGAGGCCGAAGCAAGTGGATTGCTTGAGTTCAGGAGTTCAAGACCAGCTCTGAGCAAGAGCGAGATTCCCATCTCTAAAAATAGCTGAGTGTCATGGAGGGCACCTGTAGTCCTGGCTACTCGGAAGGGTGTGGCAAGAGGCTCTCTTGAGCCAAAGAGTTTGAGGTTGCTGTGACCTCTAACACCATGGCACTCAACCCCAGGGGGACTGAGTGAGACTTTGGCCCCTCCCCCACCAAAAAAAGTCTCAGTAATGTGAATGTCCTTCACTAAGATAAATGTAACCAATAAGGACCCTTCAGCTATTTTACTTCAGATATAGCATCTTTATCTAAGGTAAAAGGGGGAATTCCTTTAATTGGGGCATGTGCACAGGCGACAGTGTCCCTAAATGAACTACCCTTATTAACATGCTAAAAATCACACCCACCAGCACCATGACAGTTTACAGATGCCATGGCAACTCCTGGTAAGTTACTCTATAAGGTCAAAAAAAGGGAGGGTTGAGAGGAGGAAGGGTGGGGCGGGGGGAGAGGGATCGGTGTGCTCTTACCTAATAGGCACAATGTAAGGGTAAATGGCACACCTCCGGGCTGAGGGGCATGACTACAACAGGCACTTTACCTAACACATGAAAACAATGTAACCTAATCATTTGTAACCTCATAGTAATCTGAAAAAAAAAAAATTGCATCTGAATGCAATAGTAAAGAGAAGAGGGGGAAGGGTTCCTGGGTCTAAGAACTCTACGCCTTTCCCAGAAAACTCATGAATATTCTGCCTTCAGCTTAGCATACTATTAGGGATTAGCATAAAAGGACACACCCTCACCCCGAGGTGGCACTATTCTTCTTTGGTGCAGTCCACTCTCTACCATATTGGAGAGCATACTACGCTTTCTGCACTATAGTAAATGATTTTGCCTGGAAGGCTGACACAAGTGGATTGCTTGAACTCAGGAGGTCGAGACCAGCCTGAACGAGAGTGGGGTCCCTTCTCTACTAGAACTAGAAAAAAACTAGCTGGGTATCATGGTGGGCATCTATAGTCCCAGCTACTCAGGAGGCTGAGGCAAGAGGATCACCTGAGCCCAAGAGTTTGAGGTTGCTGTGAGTTAAGCTGATGCCACGGCATTCTACTCAGAGTGACAGAGTGAGACTGTCTCAAAAAAAAAAGACGTGGCTTTGACTGGGACCCTATGTTTGAATTCTTTCTCTTGCAGAGGTCAAGAACCCTCCCTGTCATCATGGGTCCATGCTAGTATCAGTCAGATGACAGAACAAACTTTCAGACCCTGGCACCTTGCAGGCAAATCCTATGTCTTACTCATTTCTGTAAAAATGAATGAATGAATGAACTTGTGCCTTTAGAACCAAGAACAGGGAGGCTGTGTCTGGAGGCAAGAGGGTGGAGCAATGAGTTCACAGGAGAGTCTATGGCCATGCTGGAAAAGAAGAGGTTAAGCGCACCCTGGCCAGCCCACTTGCTCAGGCCTCTACCCTTGTATGCTTTGGCCCCAGTTGGGAGTCAGGAGTCTGAGGAGTGGGATCTGTTTGTCTGAGGTGTCCCCTCTTTGCTCCCTTCCCAGAGCTATCCCGCAGGCCAGCCGGCCAGCTGTGCAACTGTCTGGGGCTGTGTCTGGGGCACTGGGGCGTGAGAACATCTGGGGCTGGGTGTGCAGAACATCGAGGCAGTGAGGCAGGGCCCTTGGGCCAGCTGACGTTAGCAGAGAGGGACAAGACACCCTCAGGAGCTCCCATATCCTGGGGACATGCGGTTGTGTCCCCTGGTTGGCTGAGGTTTTCTGCTCCCACGCAGGAGGGTCAGCCCCCAGGTGCTTTCCCTTCACAGCGTGTGAGGTCAGAGAGGGGGCAGACTTGGGCACACAGGAATACATGTTGGTGGTCCTTGTTTTGAGAGAGGACAAAAATGAGGGACAAGGAAGCTGCTTTCAGACTGAATTTGCATGAGCGAGAGCCGGGAGGTGCTCTCTTGTTTTCTGTGCTGTGTGTGATGTGATGTATCTGAGCACCACGTGGCTTAGCTGACTCCTTGTCACACCTGCTCCCTCCCAGGCCCTAGCCAGACTAGGCAGACGAGGTCGGTCCGGTTCTTTGCGTTAACAATACCTTGTTCTTCAGTTCCTATTCCAGACGTAACTGACGATTGTGTTAATGTCTGTGTCCCGACTCATCTCTAAGATCTCATCCCTGAGGTCCCCTCTCTGCTGTTTCAATATTGCATTCCTGGTGTCAGGCACAGTGTCTGGCTTATTGTGGGAGCCCAGTGTTGAGAAGGAAGTGGGATTCGCAGGAGGTGTCCCTGACAAGACATCATGTCCTTCCCCCGCCCACAACCGTGCATGGCTCCCTTTTGTCCCCTCGGCCTGTGGTTCTCAGCTCTTCCCTAAACTGCCTTCCAGTCTGATCTCTCCACCAAACTAAAGCCTGCAGTTAACAGCCACACCATTCCCCAAGTCTACTTTGCTCAAGCTGCCCCTTACTGGAGCTGCCCTTTCCCTTCACCACTGCTCATCCTGGTGGCCTTCGAAGTCCCACCAGGCCAGGGTATCCCTCCTCTTAGAATTTCTCCTGGACTTCCCTAAGGAGTCTTCTTTAGGGGTTCTTTATGTGGGGCTGGCCTCCTCCAGGAGCCAGGCCAACCTGCATACCCCTGGCTTGCCATGCGCACTGTCAGTGGCCCTTTGTGGATTAAGTAGAAGAAAGACAGGCCCCACAGCTGGCCCCTCCCTGGGCCAGTGACAGGCTTACTGTCATGGAGAGTGAGAAGGCAGAAGTCTGTGGAAGGAGACATAGGGATATGACAAAGACCTCCAGTGGGAGGGCATGACAGAGAAAGCCTAAGGGGAGCCCCAAGGAGTCACACCTGTCAAGATCCAGCCAACAGATATCTCAGAGGGGAAGGGGTTTTGCAGGTGTCATTAAGGTTCCAAATCAGTTGATTCTGAGTTAGGAAAGGAGATTGTGCTCGGTGGGCCTGCCTTAATTAGGTGAGAGCAATTAAAAGAGGGACGGAGGCCCGCCTTGAGGTCAGGGCAGTTCTCCTGGCTGAAGACTTAAGCTGCCTGCAGTGAGAAGACCTGGGTGAGGGCCGTGTGGCGGGGACTGCCGATGTCCTCTAGGAGCTGAGAGCGGCCCTGGGCTGGCAGCCAGGGAGAGCGCTGGAACCTCAGCCCTGGAGCCCCTAGAACTGAAGGAACCATGTCAACAGCCATGTGACCTTGGAAGAGGACCCCGAATGCCAGAAGGGAACACAGCCTCGCAGACCCCTGGACTGCAGCCTTGTGAGACCCTGAGCAGAGGCCCTACACCCCGACTCCTGACCCACAGAACCTGGGAGATAACAGGTGTATATTGTTTTAAGCTGTTAAGTTTGTGGTAATGTGTCACTTACTGAGCAGCAGGTACAGGTGGGCTTGAGAACAGGCAGCCTCTGGTGGGGGAGCATGGGACGTGAGAGAGGCCTGGAGAGTGGGAGGCTGAACTCGGGTCTTCACACAGCCACCTGCCCCTGGTCTAACCAGCCCCACCCTGCTGGACCGCCAGCCCAGGCCTGTGTATTGGACACTTGGCTCCATGAGCCCATGTGGAAGGAATCCAACTGGTCTCAGTGGGTGACTTGGGCGGTGCAAGGCTTAGAAGTCCCAGTCTCTGGGTCTCCTTGGGATAACACTAATACTATCCCCAAAATGTACCCCAACCCTGACACCAACTGGAAGGCCCCAAATTACCATAGAGGCGGGTGAAGCACGGATCCCCCACCCTTATCACCCCCCTCAGAGCCCTGGCGTCTGCCTGTGGCCCAGACAGCCCCGAGCAGACAGCTGCTGCTCTCCTGTCTCTTCTGCTGCTGTGACCAGGCAGCGGGGAAGAGTTCACAATCTCCACAGTGATCGGCAGCTGGGGCTCCAGATGTGGGGGAGCCCAGAGCCTGGGGATAGTATTACACCCAAGTGGCTGTTCTGCTTTCCCAGGAGGCATGGGGGTGTTGGGGTGTCAGGGACTGGAGAGTCTAGGGGTGGGCTATTTCTTACTCTACCCTCAGCCCCACTTCTGCTCCTAGGCATGCTCCTGGTTGTGGGTAACTGGAAATCAGCTAAAAAAGGGGTCTTGGTGAGTGGACCTGGGTCCCCAACCAATAGGGATGCAAATTGCCACTCCCTTTGGTTCTTCCCAGCCCCTGAAGAGAACCTGACCCAGGTGTCCGAGGCCTTGCCGGAAGCCTCCAGCCTGAGCAGCTGGTGAGAGGAGCTTGACCCCCTCTCCAGCCCTTCCTTTTGTCCACAGTGAATACACCGGGATTTGGTTTCTCTGCTGACTCCCCCAGCCTCCCCTGCCCCTGGCCCAGGGCTCCCAACCATCCTGTCTCAGCCCAGGCCTCTCCAGGGTGCAGACAAAGAAGGCATCTCAGGTTCCCTTGTCTGGGCGCCTGCCCTTTGATCTGCCCCCTCCTCCTGCCCAGGGGTCCTGAGGTGCCCTGGGGGAAGCTGCATCCAGGGGCAGGGACCCAGAGATAAGATCTGGGATGGAAAGGAGTCCAGGACATAAGGGACTTTAAAGAGGTGCCGACAGACACCCCGTCCCCAAGCTCACCTCTGACTGTCAACCTAGGCCCCTCCCCACATCTGCCTGGCATTCTCTCCTCAGGCCCTAGACTCCCATCAGTAACCCGACTGGGAGATCATCAGAGCACTGAGAATATAGGCCCCCAACTTCCAGAAGCTCTTTGGGGAAAAGATGGCCACAGAGTAGAATCCCAGACCACCCGCTGCAACAGAGTCACCTGGGCCCAGCCCTGCCCCCACCCGCTGGACCCGAATCTTCAGGAGGGGCCTGGGCACCTGCACCTTCAGCAAGTTCCCAGCTTAACACTACCACACCCCTCCCCACCCCGAGAATTTTCAGGGGCACAACATATCCGCTCTGAGCTGCCTCCCCACCCAGCCCTTGGTACCACATGGAGGCTGAGTGGGAGCGGCGGATTCCTGTGAGACCTCAAAGCTGAGACCTTTATGTTGCAGGGTCTCTTCAGCCTCCTGGAGGGAAGTGACCCCTCGGAGGCCAGTCCAGCCTCCTTTTCTACTCCTCCGGGAGCTGTGAGTTTGGTCTGAGTCCTGTGCAGGTTTCTCTCTCCCTCCTCCACCTTTCTGGCCAGATTCCCAGAGAAGGTAGGGTTGTGAGCAGGGCGGAGTTTGAGCTCCAGGGTCAAGCAGAGCTGGGGTCAGTGGCTTGTGTGCCCCATGGGTCTCTTCTCAGCTCCTCATGGAGTCCACCCACCCCGCTGCCATCTCATCTGCTCCCCTCTGGCCGTGGGACTTTCTGTTCCCTGAGCTCACTTTCTTCTCTTCTGTTTCCTACTCCCATGTCCCCCCCACACCCTGTCCTGCAGTCCTCACCCCCACGCCCTGCACGAGCCCTTTGCTCTGCCTGGCACGCACTTACCCTCCTGCATCCCGGCAGTCTAAACTTTCAGCAAGATTTGTGTAGAGCAGGGAGATGGGCCAGAAAACTTAATTAACTTCAGGATTTAAAGCTGGAAGAGAGTTAAAAATCCTTTTGTTGTGGGCTTTTGCCCAGGATGAAGTAACAGGGATTGCATTTGCCCTCCCCTTCAAAGCAGTCAGAGACAGCCAGAGACTATTCAAGACAGCGGTTTCAAGGTACTGGACATCAGGCAGTGAAGGACAGGAATTCCTGAGACGTGGAAACAAACGGGCCGAGTGCTGAGACTCCCTGAGTTCACTGCTAGTGGAGAGTTCAGGCTCTGGTGCCCTCAGAGGGAACTGAGACAGAGCCTGGGGGACTCCTGGAGAGGACGAGATGGAGGTGAGAGTTCAGAAAGTGATTGAGTCCCAGAGAGGAGGGCCCTGCACAGAGGACAAACCCCAGATCTGTGCCAGGGGCCCCGTGAGTATTGGGCGAAGCACTGATCAGGGCCCGTGAATGAGGAAACTACTCAAGGCTGGGAAAAGCTGATCCAAAAAGATTAAAGAACAGAGCCTGACATTCACCCAAGACTGAAAATAGTGCCTGTTCCCACCAGCCAGACCGGAAAAACTTTTTTTTTGAGACAGAGTCTCACTATGTTGCCTGCGGTAGAGTGCTGTGACGTCACAGCTCACAGCAATCTCCAACTCTTGGACTCAAGTGATTCTCTTCCTTCAGCCTCCCAAGTAACTGGGACTACAGGTGCCTGCCACAACACCTGGCTTTTTTGTTGTTGTTGTAGTTGTCGTTGTTTGGCGGGCCGGGCTGGGTTCGAACCTGCCAGCCCTGGTGTATGTGGCTGGTGCCCTAGCCATTGAGCTATAGCCCCGAGCCCCGAGAAAACTCTTAATTCATGTGGTACAACACTCAGGAATGTCTTGCTTCGATAATGGGGAATAATTAGCCCCAGACTGAGCACCGCTTTTTAGACCTGCTTTTAACAAAGAACAAAGTTGGAGGGCTAACAATACCTGATTTCAAGACTTATAAAGTTATAGTAATCAAGGCAGTGTGGTCCTCATGTAAAGACAGACAAATAGATCAATGAAACAGAGTAGAGAATCCAGAAATAGACCCACATGTACAGTGCAACTAATTTTTGATAAAGATACAAAGGCAATTCAGGGGAGAAAGGATAGTGTTTCCAACCAACGGTGGTAGAACCGTTAAATATCCGTGTGTTAAAAAAAAAAAAAACTGATACATACATCTCACTGCCAACAAAAATTAGCCCAAATTTTGTCACAGACCCAAATGTAAAACTTAAAATTATAAAACTTCTAAAACGAAAACATAAGAGAAAATATTTGTGACCTCAGGCTGGGCAAAGATTTCTTCCCTTTATGGGGTGAATCATAGTGTATGCAAATTTTAAAAATCATTTAGAAGGTTGGGGACATCTCAAGAAAGAATGGAGAATGTGCAGTGTGTCTAATGGTCACAAATGTTTGAAACAACCTCACTACAGGAGGCCAAGGTTAAAGGTGCTGACCTAAGTAACTTTGGAAATGAGTGGCGTCTGTAAGACTAATGTTCAAAGAAAAATGTACCTGAGTGCTATACTCTAGTTGATAAAGTGATTTCCGACAGGGATACAGGCTAACAATCTGAAAACTGCCACATACATATACTGGAATTAAACAAGAAAATGGATGGTGGCAGGTGGTAGGAGCCAGAATTCCCATTGTGTAGTGGGAAGTTATGGGAAAGCAAGGAGAGGGGGAGAAGATGATAGAGTGACTTATGGATTAGAATTGGAGACAACCTTATAAACTCATGTGTAGCTTAATATGAAGATGGTGATATGCAGAAATATTTATAGACACGTCTGTATGCCAGGGTCAGCTCGCCTTTATTACTGCGTTGCTCTGTCGGCTGAGAAGGCCTAGACCCTCTCCTCCCATCAGAAATGATCACAGTCGGGTGGCACCTGTGGCTCAAAGGTGTAGGGCGCCGACCCCATATGCCGGAGATGGTGGGTTCAAACCCAGCCCCGGCCAAAAAAAAAAAAAAAAACTGCCAAAAAAAGGAAAAGAAATGATCATAGTCATTACCTTGTGTGCAGCAGGTCTTGGTCACTGATAGCAATTTCAGCAAAAGAAACCAGGAACTTGGGGAGAAATAACTGATTTTAGGACCGCAAGAATACAAAAGATGAGCCTAGAGTATCTTGTAAGAGACACAACAAAACCCCCCTCAAGGATGGAACATAGGAACTAAATCAAAGGGCTCCCAATGGCCAAAGCTGGGATAATCTGAGCAACAAAATAAAGTAGTGTTGGATTATAACCCAAAATATAAAATAAATATCCATGAGTCCATACTGATACAAATGATTGAATAAATAAATAAATGAGGGAGAAGAGACAAATCTCCCATGCAGAAGAATTCCAAGTAATTTATATATACAGTGGTTCTCCTTTATCTGGAATTTTGCTTTCCAAGGTTTCAGTTACCCGAGATCAACCAATGTCTGAAAATATTAAATGGAAAATTCCAGAAATAAGCAATTTGTAAGTTTTAAGTTGCATGTCATTCTGAGTAGCATGATGAAATCTCATGGTGTCCCGCTCCATCCCTCCTGGGAAGCAAAGCTTCCCTTTGTCTAGCATGTGAGCATTAGGTCTTGGTTATCAGATTGAAAAACCATAGCACATATAGGGCCTGGTACCACCTGTGTTTTCAGGTATCCACTGGGGGGGGGTCTCAGTATCCCTTGGGGATAAGGGGGACTACTGTGTACTCTGTTCCTGAGGTGAGCGTAATTTTCCACTCCTTAAGTTTAGGCTTCTTCCAAAGAGTATAATATGGAAAGGGGGAAAAAGGAATAATTTTATGGTGGAAGCACTTGACAAACATCTTAGCCAGGTGATCAGAGTTGGGATAAGTAATGTTAACAGTATCTACCCTTCATCTAATGTGATAAAAATGGCACCTCCAAACCCAATCTAATTATGAGGAAAACATCAGACAAATCCCAATGGATGGACATTCTGAAAATACCTAACCAGTGCTCCTCAAAATCATCAAGGTCATCAAACACAAGGCAAGTTTGAGAAATTGTCATAGCCAAGAAGAGCCTAAGAAGGCATGACTACTAGGCTTGGCGTCTGTAGCTCAACAGCTAGAGCACCAGCCACATACACTGGAGCTGGCGGGTTCGAACCTGGCCCGGCCTGCCAAACAATGACAACTACAACCGAAAACTAGCTGGGCATTGTGGCAGACACCTGTAGTCCCAGCTACTTGGGAGGCTGAGGCAAGAGAATCGCTTAAGCCCAAGAGTTTGAGGTTGCTGTGAGCTTGTGACACCATAGCACTCTACTGAGGGTGATATAGTGAGACTCAGTTTCAAAAAAAAAAGACTACCTAAATGGGGTATCCTAGATGAATAGAAAAGAGTTTTAGATAAAGACTAAGAAAATAAGAATAAAGTATGGGCTTTAGTTCATATTAATGTATCAATATTGGTTCATAAATTATTACAACATCCATATGAATGTAAGATGTTAGAAATAGGACAAAATGGGTGTGGGCTTTATGGGAACTCTCTGTACTGTCTTCACAATGTTTCTGTAAAATGAACATTTATCTAAAATTAAAAAGCTTATTTAAAAAAAGAAACAAGCTACAGATTGAGAAAAAATAACTCCCAAAACTGAACACTAAGAAAACTTATAAAAGACTTATATCCAGAAATAACTCCCAAAACTCAACAATAAGAAAACAACCCTGGCTTGGCGCCCATAGCACAGTGATTACGGCACCAGCCACATACACCAAGGCTGGCGGGTTTGAACCCGGCCTGGGCCAGCTAAACAGCAATGACAACTGCAACAGAAAATAGCCGGGTGATGTGGCGGGCGCCTGTAGTCCCAGCTACTAGGGAGGCTGAGGCAAGAGAATCACTTAAGCCCAAGAGTTTGAAGTTGCTGTGAGCTGTGACACCAAGAAAACAACCCTTATTTCATTTTTTTGAGACAGAGTCTCACTTTGTCGCCCTTGCTAGAGTGCCATGGCGTCATAGCTCCTAGCAACCTCAAACTCTTGGGCTCAAGGGATTCTCTTGATTATAGGCGTGAACCACGGTGCCTAGCCCTAACCCACATTTTAATTGTACATACCAAAATATCTCATTGAGTGGAGTAAATATGTAAAATTTTTATTTGTCAGTAATACCCTAATAAAGCTGAAGGAAAAATAAAAATTCAGACAGACAAAATTTTTTTTTTTTTTTGAGACAGAGTCACACTTTGGCATATTTCAGTAGAGTGTCGTGGCCTCCATAGCTCACAGCAACCTCAAACTCTTGGGCTCAAGTGATCTTCTTGCCCTCATTTTTCTATTTTTAGTAGAGATGGGGTCTCACTCTAGCTCAGGCTGGTCTCAAACTCCTGAGCTCAAGCAATCCACCCATCTTGACCTCCCAGAGTGCTGGGATTATAGGTGAGAGCCAGTGGGCTCAGCCAAACTTTCTCTGAAAAGAAAACAACCCAGTAAAAAATGGGCAAAAGATTTGAACTGACATTTTACTGAGGAAGATGCATAGATGGCAAATAAGTACATGAAAAGATGCTCAACAACATTAGTCATTAAGGAGATACAAACTAAAACTATAATGAGATATCACTACACACTTATTAATGGCTAAAATAAAAAAGAAACTGATCATACTACGTGTTGGCAAGAGGGTGGAGGAATTGAGGCTTTCATGCATTGTTGGAGGAAATGTAAAATGGTGCAACCACTTTGGAAAACAGTTTGACAGTTTCTTAAAAGTTAACCACCGGCCCTACCCTACCCCATAGGTATACCGGGTAGGTAGGTATACCTACCCTATGATCTAGGTAAATTCTACTCATAAGTGTTTATCCAAGAAAACACTTGTTCATACAAAGACTTAGACTTACACATGAATGTTCACAGCAGCTTTACTTGTAATACCCCAAATATGGAGGCAACACAGATGTTTCATTCGTCAACAGGTACTACACTTGATCTTAGCCAAAAGGTTGAGAAGTGATCATTCATCATCAAGTGAATGTATAGACAAACTTGGCACATCCATACAATGGAACACTACTCGGCAGTAAAAAGGAATAAAAGGAACAACATGAGTGAAAGAAGCCAGACAGAAAAAGAGTACAGGTTAGATGATTCCATTCATGTAAAACTCTAGACATTAAACTATATTAACAGATCAGTGATTGTGGGAGAAGGGGAGGGGTTACAAAGTACGCGAGAAAACTTTTGGGGGTAATGAATATATTTACTATTCTGATTATGTGAGTTTCACAAGTATATACCCATGCCCAAACTATCAAATAGTATACTTTAAATACGTCCAAAGTTGACAAGGCAGAAAAGCAAATATTATATGTCAAATGTATCTCAATAAAGAAAAAAATCTTAAAAAATCCTTCAGTTTAGGGCGGTGCTTATGGCTCAAAGGAATAGGTCGCCGGTCCCATATGCTGGAGGTTGTGGGTTCAAACCCAGCCCCGGCCAAAAACTGCAAAAAAAAAAAAAAAAAAAAAAGCAAACAGCATTTGACTATGTAAATATTGTTCCCTGCAGAGCCAAGTGGTGTGCTATGCTGACAGCATAATGTGACAATCAATCTTCATCAGTTTTTGGAAGAGGAAACTGAGATCAGAGAGGTTCAGTATCTTGCTCAAGGTCATGTAGCTGGTGAGTGGTAGAGATGGAACAACACTTTTAGTCTCCCAGAACCCAGGTTCCAAATCCCCAGTTACCCTGGAGGGAGAGACCTGAATCAAGGTAGTTGTCATTTGGTTTGCAGTTACAAGTTGGGGACAGATGTGGTCAATGATAATCAAGATTTGAAGCATGTGTGGGTAGAACTGCCAGCAGTTTAGAACAGAGTACTAATAGACAATCTAAACAGGCTTGGGTCTATTAAAGAAATTGAGGCTCAGCACCTATGGCTCAACGGGCTAAGGTGCCAGCCACGTATACCTGAGCTGGCGGATTCGAATCTAGCCTGGGCCCGCCAAACAACAATGATGGCTGCAACCAAAAAATGGCTGGGCGTTGTGGCGGGCGCCTGTAGTCCCAGCTACTTGGGAGGTGGAGGCAGGAGACTCGCTTGAGCCCAGGAATTGGAGGTTGCTGTGAGCTGTGATGCCACAACACTCTACCCAGGGCAACAGCTTGAGGCTCTGTCTCAAAAAAAAAAAAAAAAGAAATTGAATAAGGCTGGGCAAGGTGGCTGATACCTGTAATCCTAAAACTCTGGGAGGCTGATGTGGGATGATAGCTTGAGCTCAGGAGTTCAAGGCCAGCTAAAAATAGAACAATTAGTTGGATGTTGTGGTATGTGCCTACTTGGGAGGCTGAGGCAGGCGGATCACTTGAAACCAGGAGTTTGGGGTTACTGTGAGCTAAGCTAAGGCGATGGCACTCTAGCCTGAGTGACAGAGTAAGACTCTGTCTCAAAAAAAAAATGTGGAAGAAAAAGAAATTGAATCAGAAATTAATAACTTTCCCCAAATAGAAAGCAACAGATCCAGACGTGTTCATTGGCAAATCCTACCAAACACATAAGGAAGAAACTATACCAGTTTTCTACAATCTCTTCCAGAAGTTAAAAACAGAGAGAGTGATTCTACCTCATTTTATGAGGCCAGCAGTACCCTAATACCAAAACCAGACAAAGACACTACAAGACAATAAAACTACAGACAAGGGCAGCACCTGTGGCTCAGTAAGCAGGGCGCTGGTCCTGTGTACTGAGGGTGGCGGGTTCAAAACCAGACTCGGCCAAACTACAGCAACAACAAAAATAGCCAGGTGTTGTGGCAGGTGCCTGTAGTCCCAGCTACTTGGGAGGCTGAGGCAAGAGAATTGCCTAAGCCCAAGAGCTGGAGGTTGCTGTGAGCTGTGATGCCACAGCCCTCTACCAAGGGTGACAAAGTGAGACTGTCTCTAAAAAAAAAAAACTACAGACAAATACCTCTCGTGAACATAGATACAAAAATTCTCAACAATATATTAACACATTGAATTCAACAATGCATAAAAGAATTACATAACACAACCTAGCAGGCTTTATCACATGGGGGAAGGCTGGCTCAATATTCCAAAATCAACTAATGTAATCCACCACATCAACAGGTTAGAAGAAAAATTACATGATTATATAAATAGATGCAGAAAAAGTGTTTGACAACGTACAATACTATTCATGACAAAAACTCTCAGCAAACTAGGAATAGGAGAGAATTTCTTCAACTTGATAAAAAAAAATCTACAAAATACCTATAGGTAATATCATATTTAAAAGTCAGAAGCTCCAAGATTTCCTTCTGAGATTAGGTGAGCAAGGATGCCTTTCTCACTTCTACTTTTCAAAATTGTACTAGAAGTCTCAGCTAAGGCAATGAGACAAGAAAAAGGAATAAAAAGCATACAGATTGTGAAGGAAAAAATCAAATTGTCTTTGTCTGCAGATAACACAATTATCTGTGAAGAAAGTCTGAAATAATCAACCAAAAACCCTCTTGGAACTAATATGTGATTATAGAAAGGTTGCAAGATACCAGGTTAATATACAAACTTAATCACTTTCCTATATACTAGCAATCCACATGTGGACTTTAAAAGTAAAAATTTATTTCAGGGTGGTGCCTGTGGCTCAAAGGAGTAGGGCACCGGCCCTATCTGACAGAGGTGGCGGGTTCAAACCCAGTCCAGGCCAAAAAAACTGCAAAAAAAAAAAGGAAAACTTTATTTCAAATTTTTTATAAAACCAGCACATTGTATCCCATGATTGCATTAATGTACACAGCTATGATTTAATAACAAAGAAAACAGAATCTTTATTAACAGGATTGATGTACACAAAGGGGAGACAAGATCCCCAATCTCTCTGTGAGGTACAATGGGATATGTAATTGTGAGGTAGGAGTTTCCCATCCATGGGACTACAAGCTGATCACCTGAAATCTTTCATCCATTTCTGTGCTAGGTACTTGGTAGATACCCTAAATTCCTGATAGTTAAATTCTGATTAGATAATAGTTAATCTTTGCTCAGAGCATTAACAATAAAGGGTTCAATCAGTGATTCTTGAACCCAACAATCTTTGGAAGCTCATGGTTTGACCTCCTGGGGTCTCTGGTTATTTTGTTTTTCCTGTATATTACGGAGCCAGAAAAGAAAGAAAAGGAGGGAAAAGTCTTTATGGCTTCCTTGGCAGGCCCCCTTTGTGGTTCACACTCTTAACTGCTCTTCCGGGAGGTGTACAGTCGGGAGGGAAGAGCAGCTTTGGGCTTTGTCTTCCATCTTGGTTACAGGGGAAGGTGTAAGCAGGGCATGTTCCTGTGTCAGAATCGCTAGTGTTTTCATTGGGGGGCAAAGAGCAAATGAACTTCCACCAATGAAACAGATTCCAGAGCAGCTTCTTAAACAGTGTGGACATACCATGTGGTCTAGCAATTCCGCTTGTAGGACTTCTCCCAAGAGAAGTGAAAATATGTGTCCTCACAAAGCCTTGTTCCCAGATGTTCTAGCAGTGTTATTCATAAGAGCCATAATAGAAAACAACCTAAAGGTCCATCAGCTGCTGAATACATACACAGAATAAGGCATAACCATGCAGTAGAATACTGTTTACAAGTGACAAAGAATGAACTGTATGTGTGCTACACCACCAGCAAGCCTCAAGCAGCTATGGAAAAGAAGTCAGGCACAAGAGATGGGCTTGTAAGATTCCGTTTATATGCAATGTCCAGAAAAGGCAAATATATTTTATTCATTTATTTATTTTTGAGACAGAGTCTCACTCTGTTGCCCTGGATAGAGTGCTGTGGTGTCATAGCTCACAGCAACCTCAGATTCCTGGGCTCAAGTGATCCCTCTGCCTCAGCCTCTGGAGTAGATGGGGCTATAGGTGCCTGCCATAATACCCAGGTAGTTTTTCTATTTTTAGTAGAGATGGGATCTTGCTCTTGCTCAGGCTGGTCTCCAACTCCTGGGCTCACGGGATCCACCCACCTGAGCCTCCCAGAGTGGTAGGATCACAGGTGTGAAGCACTGTGCCCGACCAGAAAAGGCAAATCCTTAGTGGAAGTGGGTGGGTTTAGGGGAATGGAATTAACAGTAAATGGGCCTGGAGAATCTTACTGCCTATGTTGATGGAAATATTCCCAAACTGATTTATGATGATGACTATACAATTTGGTAATTTACTAAAACATAATTAAATTATATACTTTGAAATGGATGTGGCATGCTGAAATATATGTACTTAAAAAAAAAGGTTAGGAGGGGGGTGGCGCCTGTGACTCAGTGAGTAGGGCGCCGGCCCCATATACCAGAGGTGGCGGGTTCAAACCCGGCCCCAGCTAAAAACTGCAAAAAAAAAAAAAAAAGCTTAGGAGGAAAGTACATGTTGCCAACCACCCTTTGGCCTTGATCAATCACTGGTGGGTGTCTCAGGCTCTGTCTTTGACCAGAGAAAGCTGAGGAGCCCTGCGTCCCACACCATGGCTGCCACAGCTGCCCCTCAGCTGAAATTCAATAGCACACTGCACCTTCGGCAGCTGCGTCTGCGGGTAGGTGAGTGTCCCGGGACCAAGCGCTGCCATTCCTGTTAGCACCGCCTGCCTATCTCCAAAGACATCACTGGAACCTTTTCCTGATGAATTAGAGTTAAGCACAGTAATCGCCTGCCAGGAAAAGCAACTCACTCCGGTTTCAGGGGTCCTGTATTTTTAAACCAGTCAGATTCTTTGAACTGCTGTCTGCACACCAGGGCAGACATCAGTGGGGGACGGATGGAGTCTTTGGGACTGAGTCTGGTGATAATGATGTGGTCATCCTTTTTGGACATGAAATTAAGTGTTACAAGCTGCCACCCCACTCAGAGCATGTTGGCCGCCCTCTGTGTGACAATGACCTCACTAATTGGTTATGAGAATCAGCTTCGTTTCTGCAGGAAACATAGTGTGTGTGTGTAGTGAAGAGGGATTGGGGGTGGAAAAAGGAAAGAAAGGAAATGAGGGCTGGGCATGGTAGTTCATATCTGGAATTCTAGCACTTTGATCACATGAGGACAGGAGTTTGAGACCAGAATGAGCACCATAGCCACATCCCATCTTTATAAAAAATTTTACAAAGTTAGCTGGGTATGATGGTGCATGCCTGTAGCCCCAGCTACTCGGGAGCCTTGAGCCCAGGAATCTGAGGTTGCTGTGAGCTATGACACCAGGGCACTCTAGCCTGGGCAACAAAGTCCGACTTTGACTCAAGGTAAAAAGAAAGAAAGGAAGGACGGGAGGGAAGCACAGAAGGAGAAGGAAAAGGGAAGCTCAGCAGATGAATGGGCTGACCAGATCTCCACGAGCTCAGATCTTCTTATACCCGTCCCCCAACTTTTCTTAGAAGCCGAGCACTCCCAGCTCCTCACTGTGAAAAAGAAAGACTTGAAGCCCAGGGCAGCGCCCGTAGCTCAGTGGGCAGGGCACCGGCCACGTACACTGAGGCTGGCAGGTTCGACCCTGGCCTGGGCCTGCTAAACGACAATGACAACTGCAACAAGAAAAAAAAAAATAGCCAGGTGTTGTGACGGGCGCCTGTAAGTCCCAGTTACTTGGGAGGCTGAGGCAAGAGGATCACTTGAACCAAAGAGTTTGAGGTTGCTGTGGGCTGTGATGCCACGGCACTCTACCCAGGGTGATAGCTTGAGAGACACTGTCTCAAAAAACAAAAAAAAAAAAAGAAAAAAAAAAAAGAAAGAAAAAAAGAAAGACTTGAAGCCCAGAAATGGGAAGCTATACACCGGAATGGCACAGGTTGGCAGGATCCCTAACTACCTCCGTTCTGAGATGCGCTATTTTCCTAGGAGGCTGTCCCTTTCTTTGGGGCCAGTTGCTTCATCCTTTTCAGCCAAGTGTTTATCCTTCCCCAGGAGGCTGTCCCTTTCTTTGGGGCCAGTTGCTGCCATCCTTTTCATGGTACCTAGAGTATCCATGACAACATCACTGCCAGAAACCCACCTTTCACAAAGTTGCCCCACTCAGGCACTGACTTAACTGTCCAACAATTGTCACTGATTTTGTCCGGAGCTGCTCCAGGGGGCCCTGCCTAATCCCCCTCCCCGCCCCTTACATTTTCTGTCATGGTGCCATTGACTCCACCACGGCAGGCAGCACCTCATCCTGTAACATTTCTCTTGCCAAGGCTGCGGGGCTCCCTCCTGCTTCCCAAGCCACTTCATTCTTACTCTTCTCTCAAAACTGGGATCCAGTTCTGCCTCCTGTAGCTGCACCTGCTCCGCGGGCCCTGGCTCTGGGCTGCTCCCCGCAGGTCAGTGTGCAGCCCTGTAGTGCTGGCTTGCTTGAAATGATAGAAACATCTCCCTGGCGTCAGCAGAAGAGCAGCCATGGACACATCGCAAGACCCAGGAGAGACACCTGAGGGCAGGAACTCTACCTTGTTTTGCTCTAGTTCCATTACTGGCAGATAATTGACATTTGTTAAACATTTGTAGAATAAGGAGTAAATGAAGAAGCCTATAACTCGGGCTGAGAAAATGAAATGTCACTGGGGACTTTCCATTTTGGAGTCTAATGGGTATTTTTTGATTCAAATGCATAATCTGTGCTGGGCAGAGTTGTTACCAGAAATGTGGCCCATTCTGAATCCAACGAGATCCAGGTGGGACCCACAAGCGTTAGTCACTGGGGTCTCTGGCCCTCGAATTCATTCTATCCTTAGATTTGCTAAACCAATGTTAGATTCTCTGTCATCATTCTGTCCTCCCCAGGAAGATCTTAAGAACAAAATGCCAGAAGGAGGATGATGCGTGTTACTGAAAAATGAAGGACAATTCCCTCTCCACGCGGGGTCTGGGCCATGGCTTCTCTGTGAACTTTCTTTGTGTGCAGCAAGAAATTTCCCAACTGCAGCCTATTGTCCTGTGATTAGACTCTAGGGTTCCCCAGGTAAGAGATGAACAATTCTAAGGGTAATTGAACACTCCACAAATTTTCACAGTGGATCAGTGCTGAGCCATTTAGCCCAGGTATTTCTGTGATTGTGATGCTGAGAAAATGCGCACCGTTAAATGGTTCTCAAATCACTCTTTCATCTGAGCAAAACAGGGCTTGGTATTTGCAGTCGAGGTTATAAAAGCAAGTGGTTTGGGAACAATGGCTGCTTAGACACTCGAAAAAAAGTTTTTGTTTGGAAATTTGAGTCCTTAAAATCTAAGCAGCAAAGATTTAAAGGAAGAGGAAATACTGCATTGGATTCACACTCTCTACCCCTGTATTTGGTAAATGTCTGAAGATTTTCAGGGGCATTGGCAGCCTGGAAGCCGGGGTTATAATAGGTATTATTCTCATTATACATAAGGGGAAGGAGAGGCTGTGGTCATACATTCTAAAAAGAGTGATGCCGGCTGGCAAAACTTTGTCACCTGCTTCCAAACTGTAGGCGTTTTCCAGACAAGTGTGCTACTTTGGTCATTCTTGGCTTCATCTAAAGATGTAAAAGAAATGTCCTTCTCTCCTGAGAGCTTATATTTCATGAGGAGACATGACTGGTTTCAACAGCTCCTGGCTAATTACTCTACATGCATAAGGGTCCTGGCCATGTAAAAGGGGTCTTGTACAACCCTAGTTGAAATCATGCAGGGCAGAGAGCAGCCCTCCACACTGGCTGGAAGTTCTTACCAGCTCTTTATCTAGAAAGAGCATAACTTTAGTATTAAATATCACTGTCAAGTTTGGTCAGAGGGAATAGCAGTGTGAATGCATACAAAATGTATACTATGAAATCCACCCATTTTAAGTGAAGAATTTACTGATTTTTATTATATACATGTCTTAATCTGTTTGGGCTGCTGTAACAAAATATTGAAGAGTTGTTGGTTTAAACAAGAGCATTTATTTCTCACAGTTCTGGAGACTAGAAGCCTGGGATCAGGGTGTCAGCAGGGTGAGGCCTCCATGAGGGCTCCCTCCCTGGTTTACAGACGGCCACCTTCTGGCTGCTCTCAACACAGTGAACAGAACGAGAAAGAGCTCTGGCTCCTTCATCCTTTCTAAGGGAACCAGCCTCACCCTGGAGGCTTCACATCCACGAGCTCATCCACCCTCAGCTCCCTCCAAAGGCCCTGGGTCTAAGCTCCTTCAATATATAAATTTTTGGGGAACACAAACACTTCATAGCAGCAAACTATACTCAATACAGCTGTTAAAGCATTAATTAAAAAAAAGGTATTACACACAGTTCTTGTTCCAGAAAACAGGTCCTCCTTTACTCATTTAACTCACTGATTGGCCTAATGTGCTCCTGACTTAACCAGTCCCTGTGGAAGTTTGCAGAGATATATCCCCTGGGTTGGGGAGAGTGTGCCATCCGTTCCAAGACTCAGACTGGGCCACATTGGTTATGCAGGCCTTTCACAGCATGTTCCTTTAACAAAGCTTCTCTCTTTTCTCTTTCAACAAATATTTACTAAGCATTTCCCCTGTGCTTCTGCGTAACATAATAAGGTGGTCAGAGTAAGAGTTCTGGGATCTGACCGCCTGGGCTTAAATTTCAGCCCTAACCTTGTGCTCAAGTAGCTCCAACTCAGGCAGTGCCAGGAGACATTTCTAAGTCTTCGGTTCCTTGTCGGTAAATCTAGTGTAAGACCAGCATCTGTTGCTGTGGATAATTGAATGGATTAAATAAGATGGGGCCTGACACATTATACTATCTAGATGAATTATATATATATGTAAATAAACATATCTCAAGTAAATTTGAGATATTGCTATTTTTGTTTTAGGCACAAAGGTGATACACATAATGCTTATAAAAAAAGTGCCCTGGCTTCTAGAGTCTTCCAGCTTAGCAAGAAAATAGGCAAACAGAGAAGAAACCCAATTCGGTGAGACAAGTGCTTAGACGGTGGAAAACACAACTGCGACAGGAGGAGACCCGGGCCCTGGAAACCTGCGGATGCAGGAGCTCGGAGTCAGGACGGCAGCGTCTAGTCCCAAAGGGTCAGATGTGAGGAGGGTGAGAACCGTTGAGGGTGAAGAAGGGGAAGATGGGTTGGATTCTGCGGGCAGCAGGGTGAAGGCTGAGATGTGCCTAAGACACAGATGCCCGTGAACTTAGAAGGTGCCAGCAGGTGCCGGAAGCCAGCATGTCGGAGCTTTCTCTCTTCCCCACACCTCAGTGGACAGGAATTAATAAGTAGCCCGAGTGGTTTAGGTTTACACCAGTTAGACAACCCGGAGGGTCTGAGCTGGAGGGACGTTGGTGGATACAGAGACAGGAAAGCACGCGTGTGCTGGGCGCCTCTTAAACCACAGACATTCCAGCAGGGAGAGCAACCTGTAAGTGCCTGATGGTTGTGTTTAGCCGGTTGGATGTGGACGTAACAGGCATGAGTCCTGCAGGGCTGCTCTGGAGCTTGGATCGTCCAATAGGCATTGAGAAACTCAAGAGAATCTCTACTGCTTCTCCTTGTTATTGGGTTACGAAATAAGCCTTTTTTTCTTTGTAGGGACAGAATCTCATTCTATCACCCTCGGTAGAGTGCCATGGCGTCACACAGCTCACAGTAACCTCCAACTCCTGGGCTTAGGCGATTCTCTGGCCTCAGCCTCCCGAGTAGCTGGGACCACAGGCACCCACCACAATACCCGGCTATTTTTCTGTTTTGCAGTTCGGCTGAGGCCGGGTTTGAACCCACCACCTTCGGTATATGGGGCCGGCGCCCTACTCGATGAGCCACAGGCAGCGCCCCGAAACAAGCCTTCTTATTCTTTTGTGTGATCCCGGGGACTACTGTTTTCAAAAACGCACCCTGGGAATTGGCAGTCCTCCCCAAAGTCCTGTGTTTTGGCTGTGTCCTGTGAATACGGTCACTTTGGAAGTGACTGGCCCAAAGCCCCCACACTGCCGGAAACCCGGGTTGGACTGACCTTTACTTGGTTCTACTTCACTAATCACACTGATTCTAGCAGCCTGGGATGTCTTCCTTGTGAGTGTCCAAGACTTGCAGTAGTCTTCCTGGGCACTAGAGCAACAAGCATTGTGATACTGCGACCACCCCCCAGCCCCGGGCATGCCGGGACCACAGTAGTGTTATGCTCAGAGACGCTCCCAGGGAGGACCACCTGCCTAGGGAGCTGTAAAACCTCCCAGCACGTTAGCAGTCGAGTCGGCCCAGGGACGCCCGGCAGGACTAGAGCATCACCTGATGGGAACTGTCAACAGACAAACAGAAAGTGACCCCCGTTCTGCAGAGGGAGGCGTCTGGCAGACACAGGCAGAGAGTGGAGGCTGAGGCTGCTGGGAGGCTATTCCAACCATTTGTGTTTGCACGGGGCCTGGCTCTTCCCGGCTGTCTCTCTACTTCCCGTGGACTGTTCTACAGGTCCAATGAGATCACCGATCAGCTTGGGAAATGAAGAGCACCAGTTATTGAACTGAGACTGTGTGTGTGCGTTCACTTGTGTGTGAGGGACATGGAGGGAGAGAGGACAGAGAACGGGTGACAGAGAGAGCGAGATGGGGGAGGGGGAGCGGGAGCTGGAGCGAGAGAGATGGGGAGGGTGAGAGGGAGACCGAGAGAGAGAGAGGGGGGAGGGTGAGAGGGAGATGGAGAGAGAGAGATGG